>VWZN01020907.1:189284-228945 GCA_013396955.1 Regulus satrapa | reverse complement strand
AAAAAAAAAAAAAGACAGTTAAACATAGCTGTATAAAAGGGATTTGTTTTTCAAGAACCAACAAATCCTTCATTGCCGTTTAAGATCAAGATATACTGACTTGACTGGTAAGTGATACGGCTTTTAGTGTGTAGTATGTAGCATGTTAGAGCACCAGTTAAGAAGTGAACTTATTTTTGGTGGTTAATTGCTTTCCTATTTCTTGTTTGTGCTACCTATTCCCTGCAGTAGGGTTCAGCATGCGTGAATGGTGTGCTCCTCTATGAGCCTGTCCCCAGGGTACCCAAACAACAGAATGTAAAATACAGCACACATTTTCCTGGAGCTGAGTTGACAGCTCTAATCAGGCTATAAAAACTCTTCAAACAATCACTGAAGGTGCTTATTTATTATTCATTGTGTCCCTGAGAACCTGAGAAATGCACTAGTACCAAAAGAACGAAGAATATAATAAAAATGCTAGAGCACATGCAAATTCCTGCTAAAAATATTAAAAATGTTACTAATCTGGTTCAAGGCATTAAGAGACAGTGGAGTATTTTTTTTTTACCTAATAGCAGCATAGATCATACTCGTGCAACAGACAAGCAAATGTATCTAAACCCGCCTTTCAGTATGCACTCAGCTTTCAACACATCAGTCGACCTACTGATGTTATCAAGATTTGTATTTCTGAATTAAAAGTCTGAGAAACTTAAAATTTTATTCCCCATTAATATATTTCCATTGAACTCTGTTTAAAATTTTTCCATCCATTTCAGATAAAGCATCATTTGGCACTCCAGTTCTATTCTTGTTTATTTTAACTGAAATTTGAGGCTTAGTCCAGTTCTTCTTGGAAATCTTCAGTGTCTGTATTTAGCATACACAATGCTACTCTGTTACATCATTTAAAGAAAATATTCTGTGCCTATTGCTTTTAAACGAGTCTGCTGCTGGTCCCTGTGGGAAATGAAGTGCAAACCCTTCTTTTATGGAAGTTTCATCCACTGCATGACACTAATGTAGCCAACTCAGCAAAATTTTATCCTAGACTTGTCAGTCTATAACAGCAAACAGCTTTAAATGTTTAAGAAGAGGATGCAAAAAATCTATGTGCCACAACCTGTATAATACCAAACAGATTCAGCAGGTAGTCATATTCCTTGTTAATAGCCAGATTAAAGAACTAAAATATTTATTCTGCTTGGTTTCTCCAGCATCTCTTTTACTGTAAACACTGGAAGATATGTTCTTCTTGGCTCATGTAGATTTCTATCCAAGGAAAATACATGTTTATAAATTATAAATATACAAATCTGCTTAAGGATTTTGCGGGTATGTGTTTATACAGTTGATTATTACTGCTGGGGTAACCAGAGTCACTGCATGAAATATTCTGCATAATACTTTTCCCTTCTGCTTGACATTTCTCCTTATGATTTTTTTCTTTAATTGTCCCCATGAGGCCAGCTTCCCCATCTGCCTGAAGAAACGTGCAAGCACGCAAGGTTTGAACTCCGCTACTTTATTTTTGTAATTTTATGTGCAGCATGAAGGCCAGGCATCAACAGCAATCTTATTGCTTTTATATGCCAGTAACTAAAAAGAAAAGATGAAGTGCCTATCTGAAGGTATGAGGCCTGACATAATGTCTTCAAATAAATGCAACAAAATCCCTATACTAGATCCTATCTCTGTTCTGCATTTAGTACATTTAAACAGATGCCAGTTCCCAACCCTGGAAAAAAAGAAAGACAAATAGCTCCTGGGAGAACAAAATTAATTAATATCAACATGTTAAAGAGGCCAGACTAGGCAGCAAAGCCATGTACAATCAGGTACCTGAATACAACACATCCAGTCCCATCAGACCATGATAAGCCAATAGGGATTATTTCCCCAAAACAATCCAAATGTCCAGACAATTGTATAAACGCATGCAAAAGGAAAAACAGAATGATGAAGAACAGAAACAAGGAAAAAGTACAAAGGCTGAGGAGTGCAGACACCCTCACTGCTACATTTTACCAGATCATCACTGGCTATTGCTCACACCTTTTACAGAACAAGCAGAAAAAGGGGGTGCCACAAACCTATGGCTTGTGCTGTACTGCACATAGGAGGGGTAACAAAACAATACTCCAGTGCTAAGCATGGCCAGAAAAGAGGAAATTATTTGATCTTTTCTTTATTACACTACAAGCTGGACTCAATCTTAAAATACAAATTCAAGCCACACTCCTCTAGAAAATGCTGGGCTCACTTCATGGAAAAGTTTCGTTTGAGAAGCAACATGTCCTCCAGCAAGATGGAAAAGGTCAATAACATCTACCACTGAGAAGCAGAACAGGAAGTCCCACCCTGTTGGGAGGAGAAAGGGGGAGAAAAAAAGGGAGAGTAGAAAGAGTCAGGAAGTTAAGAGTGATTACACCTTTGCTGCTGTCTTCCCTTATCTTGCTTGTGGGCAATGGGGCAGTCCATTCTGAGACACTTCCCTTTTTGCAGCAGGAAGGCTGGGGTTTCAGAGAAGCACAATGAAGATCTGCTCTGATCATGGACTTGGTGTATGTACTTACTCTCCAGACTTGGAAATGGAGTAAAGCACCTTGCTGCTGCAAGACTGATGGAGAATTAAAACAAGGTAAAAGCAGTGACGTGTAACATCACCAGATGAATAAGCTGTAAGATATACAACTGAAAGATCTAATGGAATACAGAGAAGCTTGATTAACTGGTATTTGTAAATTATGGAATCATAGAATTGTAGACATTATATGCTCTTGTGTACAATACTATGAGAGCCAAGAGAGTGCAGATATTTCCTGCTCTTGACCATGGACTGCAGTAAGATGCCAAGCATGCACTTGTTAGTCTATTTGTAAAGTCTTCATATCACTACTTTTCTTGTTATTTATATTTATTACTTAGAGAGACAGTACATATTTCACAGAACAGTATGATCAGATTCCAGGGTAGAGGTATCTGCAGGAGACGGTTTGTCTCTGTTTAATCCAAAATCTGTGAACAGTGAACAAATTCCATATGCTTTCATAAGGATATGACACCTATTGGGACTGATTATACTTTTCTCTGACACTACTTTATTCTAAATACACTTTTTCAAAAGTAAACAGCAGAATCACAGAAATTGACAGAAATTGCTTAAATATGCTATTTGATGTTTAAAAATCCCCAACAAAAATCAATGCCATTTTCTTCAGGGAGAATACAATTTTGATGGAGGATACTCTTGGCTGTCACCTTTCTCACTCTAAGTGCACCTTCTCTTTGCCCCGTGACCTCTTTCCTTCAAAGAGAACTGTAGCACAGGACACGTATTTTGCATCTGATCTTTTTGTTGCCTGGTAAACATCCATTATGCAGTTCTGTGAGTACCTTAAGTTAGACTTCTCATTCACATCTGCCATAAATTAACACAGAATCATAGAAGGGTTTGGGCTGGAAGAGCTTCACTGTCAGTTCTGTACCTGGAAACTAACAGCAAATAAATCACCAGTATTCTGCATCATGCACCATAGCAAGAAATGTGCCCACTGGCTCTCAGTGGAAATACCAACCTTCTGCAACAAGTACCTAGCCTGACAAAATGTCTTAAAAATGTGCGCTCAGAGTTGATACTGTTGAACAAGCACTGCCACATGCAGTCCAGGTACCCATGGAGCTCATTTACACCATGCTGAGGTGCTGCAATGTCTATCTGCCACCCTTCCCCATAACATGGGACTGGCTCAGATCCCTGCACAGAGCCTTGCCTAAGCTCACCCTGCACACCCTCCACCTCAGCTAACAGCTGTTTGACATGACACTCTCACGCTGGCAAACCCTCATGAAAGGTAGGAAAAGGCTGCTGAGGATCTGGACTCTACTAGGTGTGAGCTTCAGGTTATGCACGGCAGAACCACCTCAATCGCCCTGCTCTTCTTTCTCCTTCAGAAAATCCAAGTAAGGAATAAAAAAGCAAGCGCAACTGCTTGGTCTTTTTCAAGAAGCTATGCTAGAAAATTTGAAATGTTGCACCTGCATGGATACAACATGGAGAACAGATTTATCAGGGAGATGGAACAGTATGCCTCCTGTTAAAACACTGAAAGTATCCACTTGTTTTCTTCCTTTTGAAAGAGAAGCTGCAGCAATCTCCATTCATAAATTATGAGTGAATATAAAAGGACAGACACTTTTCCATGAAAAACTTTAACAATATACCATTGTACAGTCCAACTGGACAGAAGGAAAGGAGAAGCAAAATTTCTAGTGCCAAAGAACTGAACTATGCTAAAAGCAAACAGGCTTGTCTGATAATGCACACCTATTGAAGAAGGTATATCTGATATAAAACACAAACAACTGGAAAACTATTCCAGGCCAATTAAAAAAAAAAATTCTGCTGGTTTGCAACTCTGAGATATCCATACATAGACAGTACTTCAGCTTGTTCAAATCACTATTCTCATTACTGGGTCAACTTCTGTAACTATATTCCATATTACTAGAGTGGTTGGTAAATTACAGTTTTACATATTAGACATATTATATGAAGAACCCATTACTGACTGAGAAACTATAAACTTCAACTCTGTCTCTGTTACAGGTTTTAATGCACACCAGGAGGTTCAAGTTTTCTTTTATTTATTTCACTTTTATTTTAAGCTTCCTTTTATTTCCTCCAAGTACAACCTATATGTGTTCTCTAAATGCTTCTTCTCCCCACCCAGTGCTATCTGGAATTGCTGTCAGGTATATGTGAAACCATTAACATTAACTTGAATACCTATCATTTTGTCACACAATTTACATCTTTTAACCTTTAATCTTCTTGGATTCTTTTCTATGCTGGCCATCTACCAGCATCTTACTGTGTCTAACAAATATGCACTTATAATCAGTTTTTCTTCAGGAACATTTTAACAACAATGACTGCAAACACATTATGTAGATCTTGAGCTAAGGTTGCCTAGAGTGCTTGTTTAGCACATGAGGGATTTACACATTGCATGCGTTATGAAAACACATAACAGTCGCGGACAAGGACAAATGTACAAAGACAACACTTAAAGGATCTAATAGAAATACATTACCAAAAGTGTATGTTCCTATTTAATATTAGGAAGAAAAGGAAACACTTTTAGGAGAATGGCAGCATATGCTACCAACTTTATGTCAAGGGACTACAAAGCAAACTTTAATGCTGTCGTTAATACAGCATTTTGGGAGTCCTAAGCAAAAACTGTTTCCTTTCTGCATGGGTAGACAAGTGTGCTTTTTAGAGAAGGACAGGCTCTTTCCCCTGCTTTTTGGATATTTGTGATTCAGCTCTTAAGGTCACCAGCGTATACAGCAGGATCACAGGCATTTCAGCACTAAGTATTTGCTTCAAGAGAACAGTCATGAAGAATTTATATGTATGCTAAAACAGATTTTATGCTGTGTGTGCTGAATCTTCTCCTCATATGCTATCTATTTGGACACTTTTGCCTCCCTCATGCATCTTATAAGGCCAGATGGAGGACTGCAGGAGAGGCATTACCTTCTTGAACATTCTGGTGGAGTCTTCACTGATCTGCATGAATCGCATGATCACATTGTTCAGGTAGATCTCACTCAATGTTGCATGGTCTTTGCTTTCTCTTCTCACTTGGTTCAGAAGCAAGTACCAGCAGTTCACTGGTGACAAGAGGTTCTGGTCCTTCCTGAGGAAGGAGATACACACATGTATAATGCATAGAAATGAAAAAGTTATGTTATTAACAGAAACATCTCACTGACATTTACAGTCATAACTGGTTAAGTAAAAATAGCTGCTTCTGAACTCCAGCCTATTAAAAAATGGAATAACTCAGGTTAGGCAAGCCTCAGATGATTTTTAAGACATTCAAGTCTCATAAGGCATGAGATACTCTGCAAGCCACCTGAAAGTATAAAAGTATCTTGCCACAGAGCGTAGAGACAGAGTACATGTAAATGTTTAAAATCAATAAAGGTCACTTCTGGAAGAGTAACAGTAATTAATTTTTGACATTAGAAATAAACAAGCACCAGAAGCACAACCCAAATCCTGCATGAGCAAAATGCAGGTGTATTTCACTGCATTGGCTTTGTGTAACTGATGAAGTAGAAGAAAATGTCTCAAACATCCATATTCTGTGGGAAATGCTCATAAATTCACAGCATTCATAAAGACACTGCTACTGCTAGTCCTAGATGTGTCAGTTAGAAGACAAAGAGCAGGACTGGACTTTTTCCAGTGATCCAATTCTGAATTCCCATGACAGACTTTTTGCAATGTAGGCCCAACTTTAATGTAGCAAAAAGTGAAATCAAATATGACTTCTCATTTCTTTTACACAAGGCAAAATAAAAATACAAGTAGTTCAGCAACTATTTCCCAGACAACAAAAAACTTATTTATTATAAAATCTGTCTTATGATTTTATTGACATTTTAGTATGAAGTTTGCCTTTCAACTAACTGCTTTAGAAACTTGCTGCTTTCTTTTTTTTTTTTTTACAGGGATTCTCCTTTAATTAAAAGGATAAAGCACATGAGGATAAAGCAGGCAGAAGTGGTGATGAATTGAGGGAGAAACTCCTCCAACTCTTGGCAAACTCTTCTAGTAATTAGCTATTCTCATAGTTAGAAATATGGCCTTTAATTCCCATCCAATTGTCTACTTTTAGCTCTCACCCTCAGAATCAAAGCAACAAGGAATGATTAACAGACAAAAGTATTTTCTTAATCATCAGTGTTTTGCTTTGCTATGACTCAGGAGTTAAGGAAACTTCCTCCATTTGTTTCAGATAGACATCTTAACAGTGCTACTTCTCAACAAGGGGTTTTATCAGCCAGGTCAGACAACATGAGCAGTCCTGAAGGGCCATGCTGATTTTACTTGGTCCTCACTGCTTCTGCATGTCCCAAAGCTGATTCCACAGACCTTTCTGACTGTTCTGGAAGCAATGGTGGGAACAGCTCAGGGGACCAACAACTACAGCCCCTTTTGCTGTAACCTCTTCTCAAAGCAGAGAATTGCAAGAACAAAGCCAAAGGCAGAACTCAATTCATAACCCCCATGCACAGCTGCCAGTCTGGATTGAACATGTTTAAGAACAAGAAAAGATGTTTGTACACACAAGGAAAAAATATTTTGCCACAAGCAGAATAAAAGCCAGGGCTCTCTCTGAAATGGTGACAATATGCACAAGTTAGTTATCTCCGAGAATCATTGAGTCAGTAAAAAGAATTGTAAGAAAAATATATTAATGCTCTTTGAACTATGCAAGCTATATTTGATTAACCTTTCCTTTGCCAGATGTATTTGGAAAAGACTTTTGTCCTGAAACAGCAGTTCTATCTGTGTATCTCTAGTACAGCACTGAGTGAACTGTGGGAAAATTATATTTTAGTTTTACAAACACTAAGTACTGTTCTAAATCCCTAAGCATAACAGGGCCAGACGCATGCATTCATTAATCAGCTCATGTCAGGAAAATAACCACATGAGACTATGTCAGCAAATGATGCACATGAAGCATTTCAGAAAACATATTGTACACGTTATGCCACATATTACCTGACCACTTGTTCTGCACATAAGACACTATGTCATTAAAGGGTTACATTATATTGTAAATAAGGCATAACGTTCACATTATTTTTATTCCCGGAACCAGAGGGGTGAAGATGCAGCAAAGTTCACATGCAACAACAAATAAAAATAGTTCTATTTATTTTTTGGCCCAATTTGTCTTTTTTGTTGTTGTCATAACATTGACTGACCTTCATGCAGATACTTCAAAATCCTACCAACTTTACTAGAAATGAGCACACAGATTTTCAAGATTTTGGGGCTCTGCATCTCTTCTAGATACCGGCTGTATTTTGGGTGGTTTAAAATCCATATGGTAGGTTAGGGATAATATTTGTGCAACTTACCTTTTAAGAAACTGAAACGACTCGACAGAAGCTGACATGAGTAACTGCACAGAGCCACATCAACACTAGTATTTAGGCATTCATCTACCTTCAAATGCAATGAGAACCCCCACACTGCTAAGCAGGGGTGGAAATTTTAAATAGGCCTTTGAACCAGCAACAGGTACAACATGGGGGCGATGGACAAGCAGGTTTCTCTTACTTGTACTGCTGATGATCCTTTGTACTTCTTGTTTTTGCCATGAACCTCTCTGCCAGTTTTTCCAGGTTTCGGGAATATTCCATCTCTATTTCCGATTTCTTGCGGAAGAAATCCTGCAGATCCTGAAGAAGCTGCACTCTCATTTCAGTCTGCTGCTCCAGGCATTTCTGTTGCTCAACGAGTTGAGCTCGGATCTCTAATGAGAGGAAGATAAACCCACACAGGTCAAATTATGGAGGAAATTAATGGAGTGTTACCAACCAAAATTACAAACACTCCAGTGTACTTCAGCCTCACAGCTACATCAGCTGGAGCTGGATTTCAGGTCCCACTGTGGTGGGACACAGCAGCGGCAGCTCCCACTTCTGCAGCCCCGTGTTTAATGCCCAGCATCCTCCCAAGCTGCTGTCTGTCTCACAAACAGCCGTGGCAGGGGCACAGGACTCTGCCAGGCTCAGGTGAGCCTCCACCTGTCTCTCCCATCCTCCTTCCGGCCTCTGGCACTAGCCCAACACTCAGCTTGGAGTGATCTTCTTGCAGAAGGTGGTGCTGCCCTGGGGAATGGCTGGATAAACAAGCACCCTCTGGGTCAGGACCAGCCTGCTGACTGTCAGGTGTTCTATCATCATGTACACCACGGACACAACCTTGTGATAAACCCCGGAGATGTTACCATTGTAACTGTGCACAGGTGAGCTTTCATATCTGCCCTATCTCTGCCAGGGAGGGAACTGGTGCAACATGCATTCAACAACGTTTTATGGCAAATAGAGAGGAAAACATGTACCTACATTTGGAGACAGTTATTTGAAAATTGGCACAAGGTTCCAAAGACTATAGTTTAATTTTTAGTATTAACAACAACAAAAAAAAAGTTTAAAATAATCTCAGTTTAGAAGAGAATATATGCTGACAGTTCTCTTCTAGAGCAACAGGGAAAAGCCTCCAGATTTCTGACCACTTTTTGCCATATGCAAAATTACTATGTAATAGGGATTTTATTTTAGAGATTTAGGGGGTTTTGATTTTTTAAAAAATTTTGTTGGAAATTTTTTAGCACTTTTATTTCCTGAGTGCTAATCAGTTAAACATATACTGAAAACATTTAGTCTAGAAAGATCCCTCTGGTTCTTTAGAGTTCATTACACTTTTGTAAGCTGTCCAGGCACAGTGTACTCCAATACTGTGGAGTAAAATGAGGAGTAAATGCTTTTTGACAATAATATCTGTGTATATTTTTACACAGTTTCATGCTGTAACAAGGATTTCTCAATAGCAAAACACCCAGAAGTGATGTCCATGTAAATGCAAAATTGTTGTGAAATTTTACTTGATTCCTAATGACATAACCATGCTGTGGGCAAAAAGATCCTGGAAATCTTCAAAGCCCACAGCATAGTTTGAAATAGAAGAGCATTCTAAAAGTCATGCTAACTTCACATGGAACTGCAAACCACTATGTAGTGATAACATTACAAAAAAATATCTGATGCAACTAGGATCTAATGCATCATTAACTGATCTTAGAGCAGGTATGAAGGCAGAGGTCCACTCTGCTGGGATTCAAATTTGTATATTGAATACTGTACATTGAATATTCAATTGTGTATAACTGTATATTAACAGAAAACTGTTAAGCCAATATATTTGTTGGAGGAGGGAGACACTGCAGTATTTTCTTCCAGATCTCCTGTGAGCTACCAGCTGCTGTGTTAATCATTAATGAGACCATCCATTTTTATAGTGTGGGAGGTGAACCAAAAAATTCATGGTTTGGTTTTCACTTCCTTTCAAATCAGTTTGTTGGAAAAGAAAATGTGCCTCCAGCAAAGATGAGCCATTGTAATACAACACTGTATCAATGACATTCATGTACACAGAGGAGAAAAATCACATCAGAGCTGGAATGTTAACAGAAACAGACACTCAGGACCACTTTTTTGGGTGTCTACTACTGTTAATATTGCAGTCACAGAAAATTCCTGTATATAGGAAACCGGTTGTACAGATTTACTGGTCAGAAGCAGCAATTTTGTCTGTAAGCTGGAGTTTTACACTAAATCCAGATGCATATACATGGTCCCCATACTTTGGTCATCTCCCTTTCCCACTCAAGATTTTCTAGCAGTTACTTTGAAAGCAGCGTTTTGTATGAAGGAACTATGTTCTGATTATTTTGTAGGTCAGTGTATCTTGCTGCTATAATTCTTCTTCTTTAGGCAGGCTTTTACCATAGCAACAGGAGTGAGAAAGATTTTAGAAACAGGAATATATGAATAGAAATACAAGAAACAATGAACAAGGGACAACACAGAAAATAGGAGAAAATGCCTTAGTGTTCTGATGTTGTCTGGATTTCCACTGGACAATAGTGGTTTCCTTCAAACTTGTATCTTAGAAAACAAAACTGAAACATGATCTATGAAAGCGGATGGAGATGTACAAGCTCTGAGCAAGGTTGGTAAAAAAATTAGGGGCTCAGGAGGCTGCAGCCTTATGAAGGAAGATTTGTAATTTCTGGTTATTTAAATCTCAGCAAAGAGAAAGAACATGTTGATTCCAAAGGGCTGAGCCTGTGGCCTCCTGCTGGCGGAGAAAAAGGGGAAATGTACATCCCAACCATGCTAGCTGACCACAATCAGTCCAGAAGTGCCTTCAACAACAGTTGTCCTTCCCATCTTTCATGTCATTCTGCCTCTCCATTTTTTAATTTGTATTTTACTAATAACATGTGCAATGCTATACTGGCAAGGTGAGGAGATGGCAATGAATAAGAAATCAGATCAGAAAAAGTGATTTCCATTTTCTGAAGAGAGGGCTGGATTTAAAAAACCAAACAAAGAACAATAAACCACCAGAACAAATACTGGCAAAACAGGCGGGCAGTCTGAGCAGCTGTGTATGACAAAAATCAAACCGGTCCAGGTACTATTAACTCTAATAGACTACCCATTACCTACTGCTACAGAAAAATGCACCAAAGCAATGCTATTTTTTTTAATCAGTTCACACGTGTGATTTCCCTAGGGCTAGAAAAAGTGGTACGGAAAATTGCTGCACTGTATTCAAAGAAACAAAACCAGTATAGTCCAAACTCCACAGACACAGACAGGTGCAGCAAGAGAAGGGTGCCTGCCTTTACTCCTATTTTGCAGGCACATTTGAATTTGAAGTCAAATTGGTACCAGTTGTAATGGACAATGACATTGCCCTATTCTTCTCTGCTGAGTGACTGATGGCAAATTGCCAAGCTATTTTGTGCCAGGAAAAGACCCTGGATGAGTTAACACCTTCTCCTTCTTCTTGGCACCTCTGAGTCATGCTCACTGGTTTTCTGGACAGGGGCTGGCTCAAAAGGAATCCCATCCATTTATACTGCAGACTGAACAGACTGAAACCAGATCAACTGAAAATAAAAAAATTAAATCTACCCTACACTTTGTCCAAGATTTGCACACACCATCAAAGTGAGGAAGTAGTTAATGTGACTGCAATTAAATCGACAACCTGAATAAAGTGTTATTTCTAAAGATTTTCATATTAAAAATTATTTTAGTTATGCCCTCATAGACACCCTCCACTAGAATTACTGCATTAAGTATAAAATTAGATTTTGTTTATGCCAGTTTTGAAGATATAACTCCAGCCTTTCAACAAATCTTTATTTCCTTGACAAGTGGGTAAATCTGTGCACCATGAAAAGGAAAAAGAGACAAGATTATAGTTGCTTTGAAAGTTAAGTGAGAGCAGATGAAGCCGAACTACTGACATCACCCAAATCATAATCAGAAATAACTCATCAAGGTTACGTCTTGGCACACAGTAGATTATTACAAAGAGTGACTTATATAGCACTGCAGTAATACTGTACTACCCTCAAGAGCACATACTTAACCAGTGACAGGCCAGTGCCATATACTACAATGTGACACACTGGCTAGACACCAGCATGGAACAAAGTTCTTCACCTTCACTTCCACACACAAAAGCACTAGGCTCCATCAGACATCCCAAAAAAGTCACAGGAAACCCCTCTCCTGGCCGCAGCAGCTCACAACTTGTAATCACATGGTATTAACCAAATTAACCCATGGACAGACCAACAGTGCTGCCCTGCTACAGAACTCCCCCGTGCAATGCCCACTCCCATCCCTGCCCTGCAGTACTGCAGTGCTCCAGCCACGCTGCACTAGGCTGTGCCTAGCCTTTCAGACCACCAACAACTCTCTTACCAACTCTCGAGCAAAGCAACTCTAAAGAATGCTTCATAGTGCTATCCACACACCTGCCTCAAGGTGCTTCCTGCATGAGCCACGCCAAGAGTTGTTGCAGCCTGCCACTCTTAGCTCCCATTTAAGTGGAGCTAACTTCTGTGCTTGCAGAGCAGCCCTGACATGGGCTTTGGTGTTTGCTGGAAGCTCTGGAAAATGCCACAGAGCATGACTTGTCTCCTCAGTCACCCTGCTCGGCTGCACCGCCAAGCCTCCCACCTGCTGCCTCACCCTGCCTGGCAAGGAGCTATATTTAAATCACGATTACAATATACAAACTATGCAGACATATTAATCTACTGGTATTACTGGAAAATCATACCAACAGCCTCGGGGCCTCGCCCTTCAAAAGATCACAAAAACAAGTAACTCAACAGAATTCTCAGATAGTACAGAGGCTCTCACAGGCATAGTTAAGTTTGCAGGTTTTACCTCTTGGGTAACCAAAGCTGCATCGGCTCCCAGTTTTCTCCAAATGTCTTGTTCACAAAAAAAACAACAAAAAAACAAACAAAAAAAACCCCAAAAAACAAAAAAAATTAGACTACTTTTAAAAGACTCTAAAATGTCTCATCAAATGCACCAAAACCAACACATGGTATCATAGACTTTGCATTTCTAAACCATTACACTTAGTCTTTTTTTTTTCCCTACAGTGAGCTACCAACACATGTAGCCCTCACTGTCATGCCAATGATATTCAGATCATATTTCACAGGAAAAGATTCAGACCTTAAATTCAGCCTAGATAGAATCTGGCGACCAACATGCATTTGTAATTAAGCAGCTATAGCAGAATTAATCATCTTGCAGCTCCTCCTTGAAGACACTTGAGTCTTATAAGCCTCTCATTGTGCCCCAGTTATTTAGCGTGAAGACTTGCTCAGGTCTACCCCTGCTGCTAGAAGCTGGGGTGCTGCATGAGGGGACTGATCATTTCAGTTTCATTCCACCCACTGCCTTTGTAAAGACTTGGTTTTGGCTTCTTTGTCAAGAAGAGCAGAGCTGTGGTCCAGCTGCATGCAGCTGGCCAACATCTGCAGTTTAGGTTTTGTTTGAAGGAAGTGTTTATCTCCAGCCCACTGAGGATGCTGCCAGCAGAGAAACCGCAGCAGGAATCACTGAGAGGGGCCTGGAAGCCCTGTGTACATCTAGTATTCTGTAATGCCATGTCCCATCAGTGCTCCCACACTTCCCAGGGACATTGCTATTCCTCTCAACAGACAAGAAGATAAAAATGATGAGAGGTATCAGATCCATGGTGGATGCCCAGACCCAGCTGCCAATAGCTGTCTCTGAGATACACAGCCTAAAGATGCTAGTGCTGGAAAGTTTGTATTTCTCAGAGACTTGGCTAGAAAGCTATTTAAGTATTTCTATGACAAATGGCGAGGGAAGCTCTGTGGTCAGCAGGGAGTCTGGCTCACACTCTCTCCCAGGTCCTTGTTGCAATTTTCTTTGACCACAAGCAGGAAAATCCACTTCAAAAGCCAGGAAATTCCACCAGACTGACAGCTAATGAGAGATGCTGGGCTAAAGATCTTGGAGGCTGTTACAGAAATGCCTTTAAATAGCTCATGAGCCTGTACCACAACATTAACCTCCTATGACACACTAGGGGAAATCACTTCCCTGTGTTCAGCACATAAGAAGTATGGCTGCAGAGACAGCGATGCCATTGAGCTTCCACAGGCAGGGCTTTTGTGGACTTTGTTCTACGCTGTCCCCCACCAATTTCATTTAGTATATTGAGCACATAGCTTTATACATGTCACCACTTAAAGTGCAATCTCTGCCATTACACCCCAGCATTAAACCTAATGTTTGACTTTGTGCTATTTCCCAGAGAATGAATTTCAGACTTTTTGTTTGTTTGGGGATTTTGGGGGATGTGTTTGAGGTGACCTGTGACAGATCCCATCTTCAGGCTGTAGCATAGAAATGGAGAGTGTGAGAATCATGCCTGCTATATGAAGGGCTGTACAAAGACTCAGCAATCTGAAGCCCTTGTTGACATCTGTCAACCTCTTAAAAAACTAAACCCAGTTCATTCAAGCACATCGGCATCCTTAAAGATAAAAAAACAATCTTTGTGTAGCCATTAACAGGAAAGCTGGTGTAGAAGCCATTTGCAGGATGCAGACAACTGTTTATGGGGCACTTCAATTGTCCTGCTCTAACAAAGAGAGCAGAGAAACAATGAATCCTCTCCTTGAAGCTGCAAATTTTGTTCTATACATTCAAGCAAACACACTCTTGTGTCACAGACTGGGCAACAATATGTGCCTATGCAGAATCCTGTTACTGGGGGATCCCAGTGGACAGGATTCAAAAAGGGCAGCTGCATTAGGGCACCTTCCACCTTCCAGCTCCTTTTGAAATGCGAAGACATGTCTGGAAGAGCCAAGAAAATCTCTAGATGTAGAAGAAGAAGCTTTTCTTCTTGTTGTTCTTGGACTAATGCCCTCCTGCTATTCACAGCCACAGCTGCTGGTCACTTGGCTGCCTACAGTCCGAGTCTAAATGGAGGGCAGCATGCCAGCTCATGACTTGGCAGGACACTTTTGCCACAGTGCTGCTGCCAAGCGACCATGAATTTAAGCAGGCAGTCTGCCTGCACCACATTTTGAGTGCCACGGTTCTTGTGGCAACTGCTCCTTTGCAAGCATAACTAGGTGTTGGCACTATGTCCTACCAAACCTTGAGCAAGGCATACTCCATCCTTTTAGTCACAGGAACTGGGTCTGAGGACAAAAAATTCTGTCCCTCAGAGGAGAAGGAACTTTATTCTGCTCAATAATAAAAGCTCAGCTTATCTCAAAGCACTGCCAACCAGAAGAGTAGAGAGCAAAGGGCAAGATGAAGTCTGAGTCAAGATGTTTCACCAGTGACCAGCCCTTATCTTCTGCTGTGGGAGCAGATACTCTCCCAAAATTCAACTGCCCCACCTCTACATGAGCAAAGCAGCTCTGCAAAGAAAGACAGAGAGTGAGAGAGAGGGAGGGAGAAAGAGAGAGAGTTAAAAACAGTCTGTGCAACTGTCTGCCAAGCAGACAGGTGATTATAAAGTAGGTGTCTAAAAACCCAATGAGGGCACCTCAAATGTCAAGATCTAGGGAAAACTTATTCTGAAGCTTCTTAAGGGCTTCGATCATCCTTTTTTTAATGCTTGTTAAAGACACCATGAGCCTTTCCTTGCAGTCTTAAATTTTGGGCACATGAGAAAATGAAAAAGAAATCAGTAGGCCCAAATCTTTCTTATCTTCTCACTAATGATGTATCTGCCAATAGAGCAAGAATATGACTTGTGAGTCGCCTCGGAAACATTCTTTGCACAATGTCTGGAAGGCCTGATTTGTATTAGCACTCTGTGAGACAAAAAATCCACACAAACCAGGGGGTCCAGTAGGAAAGAAGCTTGTCACGATCTGAAAAGTAATGAAAACCTAACACTCTTAATTAACTTCTTGTAAAGCTTCAGCTTACTTGTAAACTGGGGAAAATCAGGTTGAATTCCTGCCTCAGCTGCTGCAAGGCTGAGGATGAAGCTGCCTCTGAACAGTGCAGCAGTATCTACTCTGCAACAGACACTGCATCACCCAGCCACTGGCACTACCCTGAAATGACTCCAGTCTTAGTACGGGAATATATCCTTTACCTCCAGAGAAGCATAAACCTCCTGATCATACAGATGTGAGTACAGATTGCATCCAGACCGGCACCATTTCATTTTGTTAAGCTCCACTTATCTGTCACAATAAAACACTTCTTTCCTTCTTAATATCTAGGGTGGAGAGCTAACAAGTGAAAACATCTGAAGGCTTCGTCTAGAAATGAGATGTTGAGAGATGTGCATTTTCTGGACAAAAAAAAAAGAACTATTCTGAACCTCTGGCAGGTGTCATAGCTCTTAAGATGAGAATTATGCTGGTAGAAGTGCAGGGCAGGAACTCCTGGGCAGCAGGATAAGCGAGAAAGCATGAAATCTGCACATCAGTCAGATATGGCATCTCCTGTACACCACTAACTACCTCCGTGGTAAGACTCAAGAATTAATAATTAGAGAAAATTCCCTCCCTACATCCTGTGAAAATGACTCTCCATGCATGGCACATCTTTAAGAAGTCAATATAACATTTTTAGGATGACACACACCCTGCAGCATGTCATAAATGAGAGCATGCATTTGACCCAGCCATGACTTTCAGTGACAGCTCTGTAAGTCCCAAGGTGAAGTAACAGTGCAGTTAAGCACAAAAATGAAACAATAATCTGTGCTGTGTACCAGCATTTTACCCACATCACTTTTCAGTCCAGCCTAACATAAAGACGTTTTCACTATTGCTCATTTAGCTTTGATAAATTTAATTTCAAGCCCCCAACTTAATATATTTAACACATTTGTATTTTTCTCCTAAAAAAAGTACTTGTTTTTTTCTGCAACAGATCCATGATGCTCTTCTTCTTCAGGCAGACAAACAGCTATGGCACTGAGATGCCTCCAACACCAGTTTTAAAGCTTTTTGTACATATCCCATGCTAAATACTCATCTAAGTACATCCTTGTAGTAACTTAAGGACCTGTGGACCCCAGCCAACCAAGTGGGGCAAAGAAACTTTGTCTTGGGCAACATGCCAGAGCTGCAGAGCCTGCTTTGGATGCTGGCACACTTCTGGGCAGAGCATTAGCTTCTGCCCACCAGCAAGCACCCAGCTTGCCAGCAGCACAGACCAGGGATGGCCCTGCATCGGTGAGGCAGCAGTGGGGGATCAGAGCTCCTACTCACCCACTCAGTGCTGAGTGAAGGATGGTGTCTACCACCCAGCCAATCTTTGCATGAAATGCTATCCCCATGCTTCATACTTCTTGGACAGATTCAACTGTAAAAGTGCAAGTCTGGCTGAGGAGTGTGTCTGTCAGATCAGACGGACCTTGGTCTACATAATCTTTTAGCAGAGACTTGGCCTAAGTCTGCAAAACCAAAGCCCCAGTGAGGGATTACTGGTCTTCTGAGCATGACGATGATATTATCCAAAAGTAAATTTCAGTGTCTTGTCTCATTTTCACATAGCAAATAATACTGAATTTGATGCAACAGAGGATTTAAGAAACAGGACATCACGTTTTGGGAATGGAAAAAAAAAGTTCTGTGTGCCAAACTTTGAACAGAACATTTGTAATTTTTACTAATTAAACAAAAGAATAACCCCTATAATGATGGAAATACTTACTCTGTCTGTGGGATTACTAATAAATGTAAAATAGATAATCACCATGCTGGTTGATTATAACTATTATACGAGTAGTGGTAACAGACAGGAATTTTTATACATCACCTAACAAGATTAGATAAATTCTATCATGCTTCAAGTACATTTGTCTAGGTACTGCTCTGATTTGGCAGAAGGTGTAATGCCTAAGTGAGAAAATTAAATGGCTACCTCAAAGGATGGTTTTGAACCCAATTACTCAGAGCCTGAAATTCCACGAACAGCAGCTGGGAAAAAACAAATCCTTCAGTGTCACAGAGCAGATTCTTCCTCCTACAGGGAAGTATAAATTGGATTGTGGACCATATTTAATTAAATTTATCTTCAGTTGTTACAGTAACAGGAAAAGAAATTCCCCCCTCCCAAGGTTCCTGCTAATGAGAATAAAAAAGAAAACAACCCTGTGAGACTGTAGGTAACTGTTGCTTACTCACTCAACAGTAAAATGAAGAATAGTATCTGCTAGTAAATGAACTTTGGGCTAAAATAATTTGCATATTTCCCCTGGAAACAGCCTTCAATCTGTTAGAAACTAAAAAAAGAGAAAAATATCACTCCTGTTTTTTTAATACTATGAAATATCAGAACAAATAAAATTTAAAGTTGATGATTTGTAGAAGCCAGCATTGGCATGAATTCACTGTTTTGTGTATTCTTCAAATGTTTCTCTCCAACAGATATATGGGTGATTGGGACTTCCAGCAGGGCTCTCATGATTGCTCTGTGGAAACAAAGACACCAAAAACAGCTGTAGGAAACACATGTGCCACTTAGGGTACCTTCACTGAATGGCCAATGGATGAAGGCTTCACCTGCTTAGTTCAGAATTCCTTTATAGAAAAAGGCTATAAAAACCCCAATGTTTTTAGCCTATCTTCATTTGGTAATAGTAATTCTGGTAGCAATGTCCAACTCGACTGCGCTGGAGTGAGCAAAGAAGAACTGCAATGGGCAGAGGAGTAGCGGTAGCTCCTAGGCTTGTTCCCTGGCTAAACTGAAATTGAATCTTGATGTTTTGTAAGCATAAAGTTCCAGCTCTGAGAAGCACATCAGCAGCCATAGCAGCTGGATGGCAAAGTAGTGCCTGCAAAAATAGCTATACTTTATTCTGGGAAAAAATATTGTTTGGTAATTGACAGAAGGCCATGCACAACACCGTGAAGAAATGAAAGATGTGACATATACAATGGAGAAATCTCCATACTGTAAAATCATCATCCAATCACAAGCAAAATATGAGGGAAACTTTTTTGAAATAAATAAATAAATAAATAAACACAATAAACACAGATATCAACTGGGGAAAAAGCAAGGGTGGTTGGAAGGACAAACCAGACATGGCAGCAAGCAATATGAGTCTCACAGGCTTCTGACAATTTGCCAAAGGAGACTTTATCCTGGGTTAAGTTTCCTTAATCAGGAATACTCTGAATATCTGAACACTCCTGATACTGAGATATTGGTTTTACAAGAGTGCTAAATTTCCAAATGTTTACCTTAGGACCTCTTTTTTTTTTTTTAATAATGAGGATAAGTTAGAGTCAGTCAGGAGTACTGGGAGAAGAGAGGAAAAAGAAGGATTAAATAAAGACCAAAAAGTCATAAAGTGTGGCAGTGCACACCTACTCAGACCAGATGAACCCAGGATTGCAATGGCCAAACTGCTGACAAGAATCTGTCCCCTCTGCCTGAAAGTGGCTGCTGTGACCAAAGGGCTGGAGAGCATCTCCTGGAAAGGGCAGGGGGAGCAGAGACACCAGCGTGGTCTAGGAAAGCAAATTGCTACTTCTTCATGAAATAAGTTACTGAAGTTCTCATGAGAAATATTTATAGAACAAAGACAGGTAGAGAGATAAGGAGAAACCAGGTCAGTTCCGGGAAAAGAAAACTATGGTGGCAAGCCATTGGAGTTACTTAAGCTTATCAACAGATAGTGGATAACTTAAACCCAGCTGACCTTTGGTTTCAAGTTACCTGCAATCCTTCGCCTCAAGTTACCTGCAGTCCTTTGTCTCAAGTTATTCTATTCCCGTTCCATTTACAATCTATCAACAAACCTTAAAGGACACAAAAATAAGATAAAACAGTTGAAAAGCACTTGTTTTTTTTCAGTTTCTGCAAAAAGTGCATTTTCACTGCAACTTCCTTTCTGCACCTAATCTGTCAAAGTATAGTGACAGTGCTTACTGAAGCATCAGTCCTCTCTGCCTGGATAGACATTTTCATCTTAGTGCTAATCTACTGCTTTGTCACTTTGGTGATAATCTGTCATAATCCTGTCATGTAAAAAATCACAAAGAAGACAACCTTTGCATGAAGTTCAAGTCATCCCAGTTGACAGTCTAAAAACGTAGATTACTCATGTCCAAGCTGGGTATTATCTAGAAGACCTCATCTGTGGCTTCTCTGGACAACAATGATCATTTCACAGCTCACTGCACCTTCCTCAGGACAGTCACCTATAACCCAGCTCCTATGTCCAACTCACCACATGCCTGCCCACTGCTGAACACAGGGCCAAGCTCGGACAAGACTGCAAGTGACACACAACAAACACTAATGGTCAAACCACGGTGGTGGTACTCCCACAGCCACATCTGTGGGTGACTCCCCACTCTACAGATGCCATGATTTCTTTGTGGGCACGTCCAGAAATAGTGCTCACAAATGTACAAGACAATTACCATAAATATCATTCCACCTTCACACGGGGCTGCAAGCTGTATGATCCTGGTGTCCCATGCTGCATTTCTAAACCCACCATTACTATAAATAGCAAGGTCTGAATGATGGGAGTCCAAGGGCAAGTTACAAACTCTAAACAAGTGGTGTCATAAAAACCTTGGAGATGTATTTTTACTTGTTTACACAAACTTTCAGGTTATGAGGAACCACAATAAGATGGCCAGCAAGAATAAGATCCCAGCTGTGAACGGGGTTTGAGCAACACTTACTTTTGTCTACTTTGAAGGAACAAAATGCTGATAGAAGAAAAAAAAAAGAACTCTTTACCTAGAATGGAAAGCAAAGACAGTAAGTGCTCAGTATTAAAGCGTTCTGCAAGTTAAGCCTTTCTGGTGCACTGTTCCAGGTAATGGTTCTTCCCCTGTCTGTAAAACTCAGTTTCATTACAAATTAACATTGGCTTTAGCCAACGAGGTCAAAATTTCAAAAAATAAAGAACTTCAGGCATGAAGAAAGGCTTGTCAGAAGACTCAATAGAACTGCAACACCCAGATGAATCCAGCTAATCTCAGCAGGAACCCCCTCTTCCAACTTCTAAACAAAATTAATTTGCTTGGAGAACAAACAACCCTGCCCAACACTGTGTCAATCACGTGGAAATTGCTTGCAAATATAAAAATCTACCAAGGAGTTAGAACTAGACTTATTTTCTCCTCTAGAGCTCTATTTACAAAATTGCTTTAGAGATAGGAGTAGGCAAAAGCTTCCCTTGGTCTGGAAGATCACAGCACATGGTACCTAGCCAGGCTGCTGAGCTCAGCCTCCTTCACCTAGGGAGCCAAGCAAGCTTTTCCTGCTTTCCATAGAGAGGATCCTTTAGCCACACAGGTATATGGCAATCTCCAAAGGAGAGATTCACATCAGAAAAGCCAACAGCCTAGGAATAGAAATAATAGAAATGAACAGAAAAAGCTGGTTGTAAGCCAGCTTGCTAGGAAAAAGTTTTCCAGAAGACCTACCTACACGCAGTTCATAGCCAAGCCAAACAAGCTGCTTGAGCTCCTCAGAGTGGGCGGAAAAGCCACCCAGAATTAGTGTAGTCTCTGAAGGAAGCAACATGATTAGACGGTAATTGAAGACTTATCTCATGTCCTTTGAGTGAGAAGCACATCTGCAACATTTTAACTCCACTGAATAATTAGTTGTTTCTTAAACCATCACTAAGGCTAGACATAAAACCAGCATTTTTGTTAGAAACGCACCAGAGTTCCATTTCAGGGTGCACTTGGAGCTTTCAAAATAGATCCTTCCCCTCAAAGCTACTCCTCATTGCCATCCTGTATCAAGGATGTCACTCAGGGGTTTTCCTGGGCACGTCAAGCAGGAGAGCTTCTCCTGAGCACTTCCCGCACTCCTGAGCACATACCTTTACCCACGAGGATGCAAGCACTGTGCAGGCAGAGGTAATTTAAAATTTAAAAAAAAAAAAAAAATCAAAACAAATCAGGAAGGCCCTTAAGGATTCTGATTTAACAAAGGAGAACAAACGCATTCCAATTCTAAAACACCTAATGATTTTAATTAAAAACTTCCCTCCTCTGCAAAGTTTCAGTCTTTTAATTTATAAAAAGTTTTTAATTAAGATGTAAATAAAAGTTCCAAACCTTGCCATCTCCTGTGCGAAGGAATTTTTTGTTTTTAATATGTCATTTGTTGGTTTGATTTAGAGAGATATCTTATCATTTACATTTCCAAGTAAAAATATCTAAACAACTGCTGCCAAAGGAAAGGTAAGGCATGAAATTAAAGCTGTCAGCGACGTAACAATAGTGGATCCAGGAGAATAAGCAGCTTTGCAGAGACTGTACCTAGCAGGGGAATACTTGACAAGACTGCCAGCATTCACCTGAGCATCAGATTTCTTCCAATTTGCACCTTCAGACCTATGCATTTGTTCACTGAGATATAATAAGGTGCCATCCTTGTTCCTTGTGCTTGTTCCTGTGCCACACAGTGCACACTCCATCAGCTCAGCACGGTGACATGCCTCAGATACTCGATCTGATTAGAAGCCTGCACTCATTAGCTATGCAAGAGAACACACTGTCTGGCCAGTCACTGCTCCTATAATGTCAAATACATCTGCCTCTGATCTGGGCTGGATTCACTAACACCTGCATCTTCCCTCTGGATTCCTCTGTGCATGGTGGTGGTGCCCCCATCCAAATGAATCCAAAATTACCCTGGTAACAGTTTCAGGTCTCCTTTGCAAAATGGGGTTTTGGATGCCTTCACTGTGTTCCCACTGCCTTACATGGACTCCTGATATGTGCTGCTGTTGCTCAAGAACCTCTCCTGGTGTTTTCTGAATGCAGAGAGGGAGGGATAGCAAGAACCTTAATTGTTTGGGGGTAAAACAAAATACTTCCAGTATCTTTTTACACAGACACCAGACAGCCATGTACAACACACTCGTTTGAGGATGCTCCTCTCTATTTACCAGGATGTTTTACTTTGCAGGCATATGCTCCCTCTGTATTCCCCATATGTTTTTGGGGTTTTTTAAAAGTAAATCTGGAGGAGCAGAATCATTTGCTCCACTGCAGGCAGCTTACATGGCAAACATTTGGATCAGCATCAGAGGACAGAAGAATCTGCTTTGATGAATAAATGAGATTTTGAACTGAAAGACTGAAAAACTCTTTTGTACAAACACAGAACAAGATCTTGTAACATTAATGACACTCCTTATTAAAGACCGTACAAACATCTCAATACAGGTGTGCTACTTCAGAAGAAATATAGTAAAGGCCAGGTCAGCTCAGAAAATTGTACCTTTTCTGCATAAAAAACCAGAGTACTGCACCATCTTCATTATGAGACATCCACTGTTAAGGTTTGGTCTAGAAAGCCATTTACAGCTCACAACAGCAGCAGTATTGATTAAATGAATGGATGCGCATTCTTGTGTGGCATAGAATGGTGACCTTCCTATCAAACATGTCCATCTAAATCTCAAAACTCTGTTTGACAAATGCGGCACATAGAGAAACAATGTGGGTTTTGTGTGGCATTAAGTATCCCATGCCGGAGCTAATGCAGGAAAGACAGGAGCTGCCTGGGTAAGGGTGAAGACAGTACAAGCGTATATCCATTTTTGCTAGATTCTTGTGTGATCTGAGAAGATGTTTTACCTTCTTCTGTGACATAGTTCAATAAGGCCCTGTTGCTTATTCATCTAAAATGGTTTTGTACCATAATTTTTTAAAAACTTCCTTAGAATAGAAAAAGAGAAATGAGTTGCTTGGTGTTTTTTAGTAACTGACTAAAGCACTTATTACACAAAGCACTTTTAAGTGGATGAGTATTAGCTCAATATGAAGCTAAGAGTGGTTGCTGTGAATAAAAGCAAAACTTTCCCGTTTGACAGGACTGTATTTGGCCATGCTTTCTCTATCACGGGCCACTTCTCACTACCTAAAATCCAGCTGACCTCTGACAAGAGCAGGGAGACAAACCCAGGGTCTCACATTCAGAAAAAGCAATGAAGGGGCAGGATGAGTACACCTTTGTGTTCTGGAAGCAAGACCTATGTGGTTCTTTGAGGAAAAAGGAAATCCAGCAGAAAACTCAACAGAGCATCCTATTTACTGCAGGCACTATCAAAATTAGAATTGCTATTAATATTATAGCAAATTTGGTGCCATGAGAGCAGAAACCTTATGGCATATCTCTGTGTTTGCTGTTAAACAGCCTCCATCTGACTGCCCTTTGCACACTGCAGAGGTGCAACTTAAGCTGACCTAAGCTGGATCCAGAGCAGCACATCTGTGCTAACATGTGTTATGTTTGCTTAGGGTGTTGATCTCACTAAAAATTAACAAGGTAAAAAAGATTATCCCTCATATCAGCTCTCACTGCAACTATACCACTGCGAAAGTAGAAAAGCAACATATGATGGGGGCTAAGAAGACTACTGCAAACCAGAATAGTCATAGGGCCTAAAGTGCAGATGGACTGAAGCTTTGGCTGATCTCTCTTAGCTGATTAACTGTGGGCTGTTAAGGAAATAGATGGGCTCACCCCCTCCTCAGATAAGATACATGAGGCTGTATGATTGGTCAGACCAAGGCCTGAATCCAACCAGGAAAAAAAATAAAAATCAGGTGAGGGAATTGCAGGTAAGGGTTGTTTTCCACCCATGCAGGTTCCTTTATAACAGGGTTACATTATCACTCTGGCCTAGGAGAGCTCATCTTCCACCCTGCTTCTCTTTCAGCCACTGATTCAGAGCAGCAGCCAAGTGCTTTGCACTCTGGTCCACTCCCTGAGAGAGCTGCTACTCTCTCCATTGCTGACATAGGGAAACCAGAGAACCCACCCCCTTGCCAAAAGGGTGTCAGGACTCTAAACATTAGTTTCCATATCATCTATTTTTCCCACTGGAACACCGCTCTCCAGCACCTCACTCAGGAACCAGCAGCCCCCCATACCAGGAGTCAGGGAGAGGCAGAAAGAACAACTGCACTGAGGCACAGTGGCATATGAATGAAAATTCACCAAAGTTAGTCAGATATGTGGTCACCCATGGAAGGAAAAAAAGAGTAAGAAAAGTCCTGTTTGCTCTGCATGATACACTGTCATCTGATTATGTGCCGTGCTGTTTCTTACAGTGCCAGGCAGAGGCACCCTCCTATCTGTCAGCTGTACATTAGACACCCTGGTGAAATATTTGCAAGGATACATTTCCTTAGAAGTGACACCGATGCCCTGGCAAGAGTAATGGCACTAATGCCAAGGGCTTGCTGTCTTCCATTTCAAATCCTACAGCACAGGGGCAATTTCTGTTACTGTCAGCCATAAAGTACAGTGGATATTTTCAAGCACTTGAGCAAAAATGCATGTGTAAAGCATTAACAAGAAAGATGATACAGCTTCCTTCTTGATAAATGACTCTCCTGCCTAAAGCCTCCAGCAGGAATAACCACATGTTCCACCGTACTTCCTGTGAAAGAATTTCCTTTTGGTTTTGTGGATCAGACCATCATTTAACACATCCACCTCACTATTGGATTTGCAGCGGTACAGAGCAGCAACCCACAGGATTCTATGCCTCTGGAAGGCAAGCACCCATGCTAAGTAACTACGATACAGGAGTAGTTCAGGAACCTAATATCCTCATGCAGCCAACCACCAAAAAAAAATCCTCCTGCAGGGAATTCAGAGCAGCTACAACTCCCAGAGTGAATTCCTCGTTCATCATCTTGGTGCAGGTTGCCAGTCCTGAGGATCTGGGGACACCTGTGACAAGGGACAGGTCAGCCAGTGCTGAGAGGACATGGGAATGTGAAGCAACTGAATAATGGAGAAAGCTGGGGAGGAAACTGTCGTATAATTGCTTCTTCATGTGTACATTAAGCCTGAGGCATGGAGGTGTCAGGATGTTACTCACTGTGAAGAAAAGGAAATACCTTATCCTGTAGGCCTGGTTATTTTTATTAGAGAGGGAGAAAAGACTCCCATGACATGAGTTGGCTCTCTGCAACAGCTAGTCCCAGGGAGGTAGGACATCGAACCATGACATTGCTCGGGGCTTCTCCCTTTAGTGAAAGGTTGGCTACAATATTAGCCCACACATCAATGTGTGAAAGGGACGGATTTGTTAAGCCAGAGCTTGGCCAGGTCACCAGCTGGCTGCTACGGATATGCTAGACAGGGACACACACTGCTGTTTTCTGAAGAAGTAGAAACATGCCTCCTTGCTGTGCACCAAATCAGACTGACTTGAGACAACCTCTCCCGTACCAGTGGGATACCTTTTTTGACTACAGCAACACTTCCTTTGTTGCCCTGGTCTTTCCAGCTTGTTTTTGTTTCTGTTAGGGATAGAATGCAATATATTTGGCATTCTAAGGCAATTGCTTGAGAGCTCCAGGAAGATGATAGCCAACACTTTCTATGGATCAGAGGCACTTAGCTGATGTTGGAACGCCAAGTGCAGATGTTGGAATGCTAACACAAAAGAAGTTATGAATGCCTACAAGCATACTAGTCAGGAAAGAGTGTAATTATGGAAATTAAATAAAGAACAAAACCAAATATCCCCTTTGTTCAAAGGGAGTTAAAACTATAAAACAAATCTATCAGAAAGGAAATGCTGTGGCAAAAAAGCATTCTTAAGAACAAAACAAGGAGCTGTCTCAGGAGAAGGTAATTATAATTATTATGTCACATCAAATGCAACAGATAACTTACTTCCACAAACAAATGCATCTGAAGGGATTCTACCAGGAACTGAATCCTGTGTTAATGCTTTCCAGGTGTAAGATGATAGCTAGAAAACCACAGTAATGACAAGCCCATAGCTATGGCAAAATGAGAAGCTCTAATGGGGCGATAATCTTCCCAGAATTGCCTTTCCACAGAGCTCAGCTGGCCTGGCCTGATTTCCTCTATCGTTTCAATCTTAAAGAAACACCACCAACTTCAACTCAGTCCATCTCCAAGCCATCATAGAGAGTCACCCTGTGACTTGAACTTTATAGGTTTTGGAGGGTTTTATTGACATATTAAAAACATGTCAAAACCATGTGAAAACATCCCCAACAAAAGATGAAAAACTCCAGGGGAATCAATGCTGTAAATGAAGAGAAAACTAACTAGGAATGAAATGCACAGGGATCAAAAGCCAAGAGACTGGAAAGCATTTCACCCTCTAATCTTTTGAGCTAAGTGTTTTCCTCAGAGATTCACTGCTGTTGCTCCCAGGTGACTGTCAAGACCTCACACGGGCTGCTGGTCATCAAACTGGAGCATATGATGGACACCCAGCTCAGATCTAGCATATTTCAAACAGCCAAGTGCCAGGCGGTGCTACACTGCTGATCCTATCTCAGTGTTATTCTTTCTATCCTCTCCTTTTTCCGCTACAAAGACACTGTTATCTATCTTGAAGCTCACTTTTTTTTCCGTCTCATTTTTTCCTCCTTGGCTTTTCTCAGGCTACTGGGCACTGGGGAGAAGGGTTTAGATATCACATCTCATCTCCTCCTGCCTGTCTGCTGTGACTCACAGAGGCCACTTTTATTAAAACAACATACAATTAACACCACAGTGAACTTCTACACTGTCTTTAAGAAAGCACTGTATGAAGGGAGGCAGCTACAGGTAGGCTGATGCAGTGGCTGGGAACTAAGGCAGGCATGGGGAGGAGGACTTGTCTGAGGTCCCACCAGAGGAATTAAGGGCACAACACTTAATAAACGACTGAGCAGCAGCATAAGGAGCCACCAGAGCAGTTCAGACAGCCAAACCAGCTCCTCCCACAAGCTATATGCTTGACCCCATAGCATGCTGACAGAAACAATGCCTGGCTTTGATGGCAAAAGAAATCCAGCAGAAATGAACAATTTGATTAGAGAGAAAACAGGAGACATCTTTTACCTCCATACTAGTAATATTTTCGAAACATGTCATTTAAAAAACTCTGCTCTGAGTCTGCATACTAATAACTTCCTCCTGCTCCTTAAGGAAAACATTTTGTTCTGGGTGTCAAGAAGCCCATTTCTACAATTCAAATATGCAGACATCTGTAGGATAAAGAGAGGAAATTTTGCGCAATGCTGCCTTCAATGTGCAAACCAAACATCCGCATTAGGCAGCGGCAATTTATTGTCCAAGTTCACAAGCAGGAGAGCCCTACAGCTCTCTACATCTACTTGCAGCAGCTGGGGCTACAGGAGGAAATAAGTGCTACTGTTGAGAAGAGTGCAAGAGGTTCCACTTCAGATGGCAAATAGCCTGAGAACAACAAAGATGCTGGGAGGCAGGGAGACAGGTAGGAGGGCAGGAAGGAAGGACACAACTAGACAACAGTCATGTAAAAATATCTGAAGTAAATTGAGAGGCAGTATTTTAACCCATCTACATCTACAGCATGATTTGCTTGTTTGTAACTTTACTTGTCTGTTCCAAAGTGAAGTTGTTCTGTATTATCTTGGCTGCAAGTCTAAATTTCTAACTAGAAGTGTAAATGACACTTCCAAAGAGTAAGAAGTTACCTTAGCATTTTCTGCTTCCTATCTGAAAAATGCTGTCTTATCTGAAAAAGAGTTGGTGCGTATATGAGTGAGATGAAAAGCAGCAGTTAAAGACAACTCTGATTTTCAAATAAGATTTATTATTCAACTGTCCTCCTGAAACTTTTCAACCTGTTTGAAGATACTCAACAAAGCAATTGTATTTTTCAGAGTGGAGAAAGTATTGTGGAAAACCCCTAAGTAGAAGTTCAAATCCTCTCAGACTCATGGAAATAAAGCCATCTGTGATTCTCAATTAAAAAGTGCCTCCAAAATCTAAGTGCTACTCTCACTGCCTTCCATAGAGGAAAAACATATTTCCATCAAAAATAAAAGGCCATTTTTATGATTATAAGCCTGTCTGGTGACTTTGCACTGTAGCAGGCAGCAGAATTGCAGGGTTAGCTCCTAGGTCACTGTGCCATTGTACAAATAAATTTTTCGTTCACTTACTTCCAAGTCCATTGCATCTTTATATCTTAAAACTCCTAGGTATTTTCAACAATCAGGGTATTTAATATGAAATATTACCATAAAAGCACATTTTAGAAACTCTGATCTATGTCAAGAGATCCAGAACTACGGCTAGTCAAAGCTGAACAGGAGCATCAGAGCAACAGACAAAAGGTGGTTGAAAAGACATTGAAATAAATTTCTTCTTGAAAATCTTGATCTCACTTAATATAACACAGGAGAAGACTGATTCACTCAGAGCTTTTTAAAAGACACTACCAAGATATTCTATTCTGATTTGATATCTTTCAAATACTATTCTGAATTCTGACCATACATAGATTTTGTTCAATACACTAAAAGGCAGAACTGCCTGATCTTCCTAGTGTGGATATTCATTTCTACAGATGCTGATATGATGAAGAAAGCAAAACCATCCAGGATCCCAGACTCTGGATTTGTAATAAAACTCTGAAAACATCCAGACTTGTAGTGGAACTAGGATCTCAATTTTTAGAGGCATCACAGTGAATAAATTCAACATCTTTTAAGACTAATGTCATCTGCAGCTGGACATGAAATCCAAATCTATTAGTCCAGCACATCATTATGGGCACAAATGCCTTAACATAAACCTAGACAGAGAAAGGTAGCACTGCTTTAAATCTTGATAGTTTTAAATAGAGAAGAGTCATGTTCACTCCAATTCCTTGTAAAGGAAGTTGACTTGAATTTTCAAAAAGAGAATCATTCATATAAATACCTTTCACCATATGGCCTAGGCACAAGGACATGAAGATTCACCTATAAATTCCCTCTTCTGAAACGAATGTTGTTCATAAATTAAATGAGGCACTTCTTACCCTTTACTCTTCTCCCTCCACAGAAGGGATAAAAGCTTTTCTGTAATTTTTTTGCATACACATGTTGTGGAGCATTTGTAAATTCTCCACAGTGAAAGCTATTATATTGTGCTCTGACACATCTCCAGGAACAGTAAAGCCAGAAAGCTTATCAGCGTTTGTTATGGAATCATATGAGTTTTGTGGATTTAGAGTGTAAAAAACTAGATGCTTTATTATCTTTGGCCAACATATGTTCATATACCTACTACACAGAGTGCTGGAAGCAAAAGAGGTAAAAGTAAGAATGTTAACATGGAGGAAGGATTCTGATTTAGCTCATTGTCATCACAGAGCATTTCCTAGGAGGCCAGCTAGGAGAAAGTGGGATGGAAACATGTATAATTAAGAGCTTGAAGAAAACTTATTTACGTATCAATCATCTGGGAGGAATTAAATGGCTAATGCTATAAGAAAAGAGGAGATAATGGGTGGCACAAGTGCTTTCCAGATAGGCTTGAGAGCAGCAGTCTGGTGCTTAAACTTCTGTCAGCTTCCCAGTATACAGCAGGTTTGGCTGGAAACCCTGAGGTGCAAAGGAAAGTAGTTTTTTTCCTATGAATTCTGTTTCTTTGGTTTTGAAATACTTGAATCACACAGACGATGTTTCAGAAGGTGTTCATTTCTGTAATGCAAACTGGAACCATCTAAACTTAAAGTGTCACCTACAGATTTCCTCTTAACTGTAACAGAAATTTTGGGAGCAGTAAGGCCACCCAGTACTGACTTTTAGAGCTGGATGAAATGTCCTGGGTGCCTAGTCACCCATGGGCACTTTTAGAGTTCCAATGAAGTGCTGTGGGCTAGGCTGTAGTGTGACAAGACAGTTTTAGGTGTTTTTCTCAGGAAGTAGACGCTATGGAAGACATCTGACAACCCTCAGAAGCAGAGCCAGGATTTCAATTAAAAACCTTTGGGCCTTTCGCCCCAGAAGAGTCCAAACTCTGCATTATCAGCATTTTACTAATAGCACTTCCACTGGAGAATGAACAAACACTGTTGGTGGAACAGTGCAATTAACCTGAGCGTAAAAACATAAAATTTGCTCTTCAAAACAAGAAAAGCAGGAATTGGTAAATGCAAAATTGATGAAAGCCATCCATATGGCATGGAATATTTGCCGGTGTGTAACTTATGTTTTACAATAATACACTTACAAAAATTGAGATCTATTTTTATGCTGCTACTCTGCAACAAGATGTAGCAAGTACATCAGAAGCATGGTTTAGCACAGAAGAGTACTAAGCTACCACTTTTCCTAGAAACCATTAAATATTCATACGCATGTTAATATATTGCACCTGGCAGTAACAAGCTTGGCCCCAGTCTAGAATAAAACTCAATTTTTCCCAGTCAAGTGAAAATAATGTACAGTCACTGCTACAGTAACAGGTCTAATCATTTCCTTAGGCTGTCTCCATTCTCCGTATGTTGGCTGTGCATAATTCATAGGATTTGCCATATGTTGTCTGAAGCAAGTGTCCCTATAAGTGTTTGTGGTTCTACTTGAAGGCATGTCTTCATAAATTACATTGTGATATATTTGACATTTAAAAAAAAAAGCCAAACAGGGAAAACAATTCAGTGAAACATAATCTGCCTAAAGTTTACCACTTAGCCATGTGTTGAACATTCAAGCGATTAGCTCCCCAAAGTACAATTTTTTTCTCAGTGTGCGTAGTCTGCATCTGCTGGCAGCAGTTTCAAAGGCAAGAAACAATTTATCTTTCTCTGAAAATAAGGACTTAGTCCAGCAATCTTTACAAACACAGACAGCTTCTGCTGGCTTCAGAGAGAATGAGCATACAAACAAGGATTAGTTACTTGAGTAAAGGATGGCAGGATTAGACTTGCCACTGGTTGCAGACTTGCAGCAGAGAACCCCCACAGTACAACCTGGGTTTCCTGTTTCCTGACAGACCTCACAGCTTCAATGACTTTTCTGACTCACAGCTGGTTTCCCTGCAGCATCTTCAATAATTCTCAGGCAAGCAAAGTTCAAAAGATAAGCAGCTGTGGAGCAAAGACAGCGTATTGGTCAAAATAACAGGATGACAAACAACAGGATCTCCCAAGAGAGTGGCATTGTTCAGAGAGGGGAAACAAATGGCAAAAAGTATAGGCAAGGGCAGAGGAAAGGGAAAAATAAAAGCAGAAGTGATGTAACCTGTTTGCTTCTGTCTCCTGATAGCTAATGAAAGATGAGCTAATTAGTACACCCCTCAGCTGAAACAGGAATAAACAAACCCTCCTTTCTACAGACAGCTATGCATATTGCAAAGGCTCTCAGGGGCATCCTGTCTCTCAGACTACTGACACCCTGATCTGTGTGGCTGAGCTCTGCCCTCCAGCTGAAAAGGTGCTTGAGTGAGGAGGGCAGGCAGCCGAACAGACGGACACAGCAGGATCTCGTGGTACATCTCTACTTGGGAAAACAGGATAAAAATCTGAACGATGAAGGAATACAAACATGAAGTTCCTTTTATGCTGAGAGAAAACAAATCATCACCTGAAGCTTTTAGGAGGAAAATGGGAACTGCGTTGAAGAGAGGCAAACTGGAATGCTGATGGGTAGCTCTGCATATCTAAGAACTTCAAATTTTAAGGGAACTTCTTACTATGTCAGCATAATTGTGTTTGTAGAATTCCACTATATTGAGGAAGTCAGAAAAGTAAGCATGAACTTCAATGCGAAAGTGATGCCCACTTTCTACACCATAATTTATTTTTGATGCACATAGCAGTGGTGTCATCAAATACTACTGACAGTTACCAGAACAAAAACTTTCACACACAATATAAGAATTTTTTATGCAGCCATGACCCTGTGACCTCTATTTCTAACATGAATAACATAGTTATGCTGGCACAGTGGGACTACAGGCACTTCCAGTGAAAACTGACCTCAGTCTTTAGTTGATCAATGACTCAGGAAAGCCTGACTCCCACAAAAAAAGAGAAGGCCATGCTCCCCAAATCCAGTTCAAGAAGAGGGGCTCCAGACTGCAAACAGAAATATTTGGGTTTTAACCAAGCTATGTGTCAGTGTGCTGTAATGCGAGCAAAGAGCCAGACTTCCAAGTGTCCCAGGCAGAACTATGCTCACATTCCTATATTAAAAAAATAGACTACATAAACTCAAAATAGTTAAAATGATAATGGTTTCTTTTGTTGAAAGTTTACCTTCAGGAAGAAGAAAGTTTTTCATGTGTTGGGATTTAGTTAATCTCACAAGAGATCACCTAAGCAGCTCAATTTTCCTCTGCACAGATGAATTTACATTTAACATCCAAGATAAGCAATTCAGAGATACAACAGGTTTTGCAAAAGGCACAACTGACAGTCCAATACAAATCCAGTGCATGATTCTTTCAACATTTCAAAGATGGTTACAGTTCTCGTTATATTTTGCTGTTTGGGTTTTTTAAACACCTCTATGAATTATTATTAAAAATTTAAGTTCAGAAAACAATGAAAACTAAAGCCAAGACAAACATGTAAGAATGAAGAGACTACTACTATTCACTTACGATCCCATTTTGCATCAAAAAAACAAAGTAAGTTCTACTGTCACCTTTGCTGAAAGAGGTAGGTCCTCACTTGTGGCTCTTTACCTTCACATCTGGTAGAGAAAAAAGCTGAACTTCATAAAGTCTAGTAACACTCAGAACTAGGTCCTGCCTCTGGCCATCTACATTACAATCATCATTACTTTTCTTTTTTTGTAGGCAAAAAGTGTCAAGGAAGGAGATTGAGAATCATAGATGTGAACATATCAGTTACTATCAACCAACAGTATGGTCTTTGGAACTTGCTAAAGACAGAATACACTTAACATCTGAACATACACTGTCAACAAATCCAAGTTATTACCTCACACATGAGGAAGGAGCACAGCCACAGGTACCTCAGGGACAACTACTGAACATAATCAGACATTAAAAGTGGAAAAAGAGACTCAAAGAGCTTTCTACATCTCTCAATTATTTTTACCAGCTAGGAGCTGGTTTTCTACAGGAAACACCACATTTCAAAAGGTTCAGCTGTAACTGGAGAATCATAAAGCCCATCACAGAAGCTCCAAGTATTGGGTTAGGTAACAGCATAGTAGTTCCCAATTCTAATGTTGTGGTAGGCCACACAGCCTTTAACAGGGGGAAAGGGTGGAACTGGTGGTCTCCAGCTCACAGGAAACTTGGTCATTCACGTGTCTGCAGAACATGTCACCTTTATGGTCATTCCCTGTGAGCACTGCAGTTAAAGGGCACACATGACTGTGAGCACAAGGATACGCTTCAGCCCTCCTGTTCAAGGCTGGAGAGCTCCAGGAGGGCGATTGGGAATAAACAGCCTGTTTCCAACAAATTTATTTGTGTAGCTGCCTCCCTGTGACTATTTTTCCTGAGTGTCCTGCAGTTAGGAGCAGTTATTGTGCAAATGCATTCCTTTTCACCTTTTTTCCTGAGGCGTGGCTCCTTTCCCTCCTGTACCATCAGGATATCAGAGGATGTTCAGGTTGGGTATTAGGAACCAATTCTGCACTCAGAGGGTGGTCAAGCACCGTAAAAAGATCTCCAAGGAAACAGTCACAGCCCCAAGCCTGTCACGGTCAAGAAGCATTTGGAAAATGCACTTGCAATATAAAGTTTAAATTTTAGGTTGCCCTGTGTGGAATCTTGGGTACCTTCAAATTCAGGATATTCTGTGATTCTGGAAATGGCAATTATGCGTGAGGATTGTCTTTATTTCTGTAACATGATGGAGATGAGCTGGTTGCTTTCATCAGAGCAGCTAATCCCACCTGCATTATGCTCCCAGTATGACTGAAAAAGCAGGTAGAAGAGAATATACACAGTGATCCCTTAAAGGAGATACATGACTTCTGCTGTATTTTACAACACACCAGCTTGATATCCTATTATTATAAAGAGGAAGAACTGGGGTTTCTTGATGTAAATCAGCAAGAGGCTTTCTCTAGAGAATGTTGAGACTTGCAAGAGAAGCTTGATTTCACTCTAATCCCCTGGAAGATTTCTACTGCACTCTGTAATTAGGAGGTTTTGCCTAGTTCTGTCAATTGGAAAAAACTATAGCTCACCTGATTAGTCAGTGCCCCCTGCAAAGAACATCTTCCATATGAATACTCTGGGAGTGCATCGATACTGACAGCATCCTGATGTTATTTTTTCAGTAAGACTCATGAATATCCTTTAATAGCCCAACTCTTTCCACATTAGAGGACTAAAACCCCTTTCTTTTCAAAGCAGGTTTTGAGTGTAGAAGACTTGGTGGTATATTTCTATTCAAGGCTAATGTTTTTCAATACCAAGTGTATATTTTAATATAAAAGCTAAGTGTATTAAGTTTATTTCCATGGCACAAGAAAACTTACCTGTCATCTTCATTTTTTTGAAGATGTGCATGGTTGAATAATTGAATCAGATAAAAATACTTTATTCTTTAAGCACAAAAGCTCCCAGAAACCCCAGCTGAGAAGAAACCCCACTGTGCTAAATGATGTGCAAATACAGACTAACACACAATATCCTCCCAAAGTTTACCATCAGCAGAATCACAAAGAAAGTTCCATCCCTACTTTAGGAATGTACTTTTTACTTTGTTCAAACCATGCAGCTGAGCCGAGAAAGAAATCCAGATCTGGGGAGACCTGATTCAACAGATTTAACCCCAACTGCCAGCCATGGGAGGATGAAACTGAGGTCTTACCTCAGTGAGTGCTCTATTAACTCTCACAAGGTATGATCTCCTTAGCCTCTTTCCCCCTTGTGTAGTCAGCTTGACAACCCACTTTCCTTCTCCTCCTTCACCTTTTAATTTTTTTTTTTAATTGTAGCTCACTAATGAGTCATTTGGAGTCACCAACAGCTTAACCCAATGTGGTCAAGTGCCTCATTAAATTCTTCCCTACCTAACGCTAGCATATCATACATTTCACTGTAATTTTGTCATGTTCTGTTCTGGCTGGAAGTGTTTAAGCTTTTGTAGTGAGTGGCTTCTTTCAATGGTTATTAATGCCCATTTTATTGGAGATGATGGAAGCAGTTTATCAGCAGACATAGGTCTCAAAAAATTCCAGTAGATGCAGAGATCACTCTTTGTTTCTACAAAGACAGAAATAGCACAGATTTTGCAAAGTAGCTATAAAGACAAGCACATTGTGTTGTTTGAGTCCAGCACAGTTAATGGAAATGCCGTAACAGCATCGTATTCTGCCCCTGGAGTAACAAACATCAATCCATCAGCCATAATTCAAAAGATGGATAATAAAAGCTGTGAAACAGAAATGATACACAATAAAGCTATGAATAATAAGAAGGCTGCTATGCAAAAAAATTCGGTAAGGCATTGAACCTAAGCTAGCTGTTGAGACTCCCTAACTCAGTATCATCTAATAGAGCAGTTATTGTATGCCTTAAAGCTGAAATTCAGTGGGGCTGTGGGAAGAGCACATGTGGAAATACAGTGGGCCAAGCAGTTAGTCTCCTCCAGGAATTTGTTTTCTCTATCTCCAGTTAGGTTTAATTTTGCCTCACACAAGCAGACCAAAGGCTCACCTGACAGGATAAACCTGACAGGGCACTGCTGCAAAGAATGGAGGAGCTGCCAGAGGTTCCCAAGTGTCAGCACTCCAAGAAATGTAGCAAAGAGGGAAGCTCCAAAGGGGGATGTGAGATCATCCAGTGCTGGCTAAACCTTTCGTAAACATGCGCTGCATTTAAACAATTTTACTGTTTTCAAAGCCAAAGCTTACATAGTACAGGTTTTGTTCTAAATCCAGAGCGGTTTTGCTCCAAAAAGACCAAAATTACACTGTCTAGGGAATAAATTAGGCTCGGTGAGGACCACAACCTATCATTGGAGGACTAAAACTCGGAGTCCCGCCTAAGAGCAGGAGAGTTTCAAGCTTCCTTCTGGAAATGGAGAGGATTCAAGATCTCCTGCTCAGACAGTGGATAGCTGCAGATGCCAGGAAGGCCCAGGCAGGCTGCTGCCCACCCAGCAATCAAGACTTTTCAGGATGTGCATTTTGTGGCAGTCACTGAACCATAACAGTACCATTTAAAGCAGAAAAAACGAGCATATAACCAGAATGAAGTCTGCTATAAATAAGTGTGGAGGTGAACTAACTAGCAAGACTTCAGTGTAAACCAATGTGAAGAAGAATGCTTGAGGAGCTACAGCTTGTAAATCCAAACAAAAGCAATCTTCCAAAGTCAAAACTATCCATGTTGCCATCAGAACTGGAAACATATAAATAATCTATGCAACCAATTCAGTAAAGTGATTTGTAATGTTTATAAATTAATCAATACGGTGACACTGACAGCCCAGAACTTTCTAATTGCAGAATTACCATGTTCTCCCCATTAAGAATCAAGACAGAAAAGAATCAAATTACTTAAAAGGCAGAGTTAACCATCCAACCCAACTCTTTTCACCTTGAGATTCCCTGAATCTTATAAATCTGCCAGGTAAATTGATGTCCTATGAGCAATGAAATGAAAGATTTATTTTCTAATGCAACTCTGCATTCTTTTCATAAGCATTTTGTTATAGAGCTAAAATATTAAATGGTACAAGATGTATTTCTCAGCAGACATCATGGTATTTATTTGCTTAGGCTGGGCAGGGGTATAATTATAAAAGGCATATTAGAGGCATTTATAGAAGTCTCATGGAAAGCTGTTTCCTACTCTTGTGTTTTGCAGTTCTACTATCAATGCCCAGGGCAAACCAAACAATCCATTCCTATCAGCCAAACCCCAAAGTTCTGCAAATGACATAGAAGGTATGGAAAATTCAGATTTATTTTTTTTTTCAGTTTTGCATAAATTAAGGTCAAGTCAGTTTGTTCTTTCACATGGCATGGAAGAGCAGCATTAAAAGCATCTAGATTTCTGGAAAAAAATTCCGTTATTTCCTTGAAAATTTTCCAGTCACTTATTAGGCTTGAATTAAGGTGGTGTAGATTTAAGAGCATCATTAACTTCAGTGAGAAGTTTCAGCCTTCTTCTAAGCTGAAACGAAGATCAACACAAAGGCAGCTAGGGATATCATACAACACAATTATGATGGTGCCAGCAGCATTTGAGAGGCACCTAATTATGTGTTTTAAGGCAAAATTTAAAATATTAGGGACAGCTTGCTAATTTAAGACTAAAACATCCCTTGAAGATGTTAATGCCTCTGAACCACACAGATTTTTTTGGTATACTGAAATTGCGTAATTTAGATGTATGTGCGGGAAATCTAGTGGCAAATGGCATAAATCCTTCAATATTAACCCTGCAACCATGGGCATAAAAACGTCTCTAGCATTACACCTCATCCTGACACTGGGGAAGTGATAAGACTCAGACATTTGATCTGGTCCATTCTCTCAGAAGGCATTCTGCTTTTTTTCTGTTATGTTTTCTTCTTACCATCACCATCCCAAAGAAAGCAGATGTGCCCCAGCCCTCTAGGGGCACAGCACTAGTTGCCACCTGTTCCTACACAGACCTTCACTCCCTCTGCCATCCTCTTGCCAACCTCACTGCTGCTCCTGCCTTGGGCTGGCCTCACCTGGACAGATGACCCTTGTACAAAGCACCATGTCCCGCTGGAGCCTCACGGTCCGTGTCTGCCACGGGTTCAGCAGGGCTGCAGCCAGCACAGCCGCTTGGTAACTGCTCCCAGAAACTGCAAAATCCCGTCAGCTTGTCAGGGCATTTGTGGGGGCATCAGGAAGGCTGCAGCAGCAGAAGTGTGTCAGCATTAAGCATTCAAACAGCCTGGTCTGCAACCTCTTGTTAACATCGGGATAAGCAATCTTGGAGATTCTCTTAGCAGAAACTTAAAATATGACAGTCACTACCGTGAGATCTGATTTGTTCTGAATGTAAAGGATACCTCCTGCACAGAACAAAGCCCAATGACTTTTGTACCCATTTTACACAGAGCTCATCAGGCCACAGACCCAGAAAGCCAGTGACAGAACTAACAGCTGCCACATCTTTCCACTACTGCTAAGTTACATCAGTACACGCCAGACCGACTGATCCAGGCTGCAGCCCAAAGAGACTCATTTGGCAAGGTTACGTAAGAAATGAGCTGCTGGACCGGCTGCTTCGTTTTTGTTTATCCACACAAATTAAAAAGTGTGGTCATGCGTAAGTTAATCAATAGCAGAAAACAGCTATCCCCACTTTTTATGCCAGTTGGCCTATTTAATGCTCTCAGTTTAAAAAGCAGCAATAAAAAGGCCACAAAACAGAAGATGTGTCAGAGGAGTGGAGGACGGTGACCGGCTGGAGAGTGAGCCAGGGCGTCACGTCCATCGTTACGCATTTCCCAGAACCCAAGTAAAAAACTGGCAGAAGTTACAGATAAACCTCAAGCCAGCAATGTTCATTAAGACTTACTGCAATGAAAGAGAATGAAAACCTGGACAAAGCAATATAAGCTCGAAAAGAAGAAGGCAACAAAGAGATATGAATAAGTAGGTGCAAAGGCACTGCCTCTCAAGAAAGCACCAAAAGAAAAAAAAAACAAATATAAAATACCCAGCTACCACTGAGAATGCCATACTATTTAAGTGCTTATAAACCAAAAAGACATTTGGATCCAAATATGGAAAAATTGTCCCAGGATTTGCCAATTACACATTTTGAATTTCTAATATAATTTTTTACTTAATATTCATGAAAGTTTTGTGAAATACCTCCTCCCAATTTGTAAGGTAAGAATAAACCAAACACATTATTTGGCACATCTCCAGGCTTTGCTTTAAACAACTCATGGTACCCAAAACAGAAATTTGCCAATGTGACTTTAAATTTTGTGGGAAGGGAAGGGAAGGGAAGG
>VWZN01020907.1:154378-188489 GCA_013396955.1 Regulus satrapa | reverse complement strand
AAAAAAAAAAAAAAAAAAAAAAAAAAAAAAAAAAAAAAAGAAGTTGAAAATTCTTCTAATTTTTCTTTTCATTCTTTGGGGGGAATCCAAGTGCTGGACAGGGTCCGCCTTCTCCTGCCACAAAGAGCCACTTTGAAACATTTCAAGATGAGAAGATTTTTTCAAAACTTGCCTTCCAAGGAATGAGCTTGAGAACATGAAGGTGTCTTGTCCTTTTAAAAGGCTCAAACCAGGTAAAACACATCTAGGTATGATGCAAAGTAAATTACAGCCATTTTCATCAGCCTCAAACAGTGGGCCTTAAGAATCTTTTTTTTATTTCATGAATATGAACATGTTTCATTTCACTGTTTGAGAGGCTACAATAAATTGTACTTCTTTTTCCTTCTTACGTGATTGAAAATTCCAGCATTCTGTATGTTTTAAATCATATAATCCTCCAACCAACAAACAAAATGCTTCTTTATAAACCTTAGAAGATAAAACCATCTTTAATGTTTGCTCTGTAACACCAAGGCAGTAAGATCCTGTTGTCAAAAGTACTGCAGTGTGTGTACTTATGAATGTAAGTTTTGAGCAACTTGTTTGAATTGATCTGACAGAAACAAACACTACAATTCAATAAAACAATTTCTCCTGCCCTTTTGTTTTTAGCTTTATCTTCTGGATACTCCAAAGAAAGTTTAAGTTTAATATTTGAAAAGCACAAGAAAACTACATTCATGTATACTTTCTGGTGTAGTGGTAAAGAAAAAATAGCTGGTTATTAAAAGGAGTCAACAACTGAAACCTAATCAAAATTAGTTGGAACATCAGAAAACTGACACAACTTAGAATACACAACTTTTAGAAGGCTTGGGAAACCATGATTAAGGCAGCAATTTCAAAAAAACACTAGGGTGCAATTCCTCTGGCAGCAGTAGAAACACTTTCAGCTATATTAAGATGCACTGAACATCTGCTTAAAAGCTTTCTGGCAAACTTAAGTGAAAACCAAATTTTATACTGAATGGCAGAGCTCAAGTTTTCCCTATAAAAGACTGCTTAACACACATGAGATTCTGACATATTGTTGGAAGAGAGCCTGAAAAACATCCTCACACTTTGAGCTGAAAATAGCTGGATTCAAAATGGAACGGTAATTCTCAGAGAGTTGTAATTCATGTCCTTTATACTTTCCACTACTGTCTAATTGACTTCAACTGGCTTGCACTGACTTAAAAAGGAGCGGAAAAACTTTGTATAATTAGAATATTCAGCTGACAGAGTACTTTTGAGGCAAAAGACTTTCCCGTTACAATTCCCACAGGAAAGCAAAATGGCAACCTGAATGTTTTTTTCACTTTTAACTGTGGACTGAAACACATGGGAAGACACTAGTGCTGTCCTCAGCTGCCTAACGGGAAGGTGTACATACAGAAGGCAGGCCATGGTATACACAAACTGCATGACAGAAAAGGCTGATTAGCTGCAAGGAAAAGGTTTTCCCTGTGAAGGCAGCCAAACAAGGGAACAGGTTGCCTAGAGAGAGTTAGTGAAATCTCCATTCTTGGATGTCTGCAAAGCTCAAGTGCAAACAGCCTTGAGCAATGTCATCTAAGGGGCTGCTTGGAACACGCTGGATTAGATTGCCTGCAGACATTGCTCCCAACCTAAATTCTACCACGATTGTATACGGGGACTGAAAAGATAAACTGCACATTCATGAGCAAAGCAAATATACAACTTCTTCACGTGCACCTACTTCTCAAAAATTTTACTTCACAATTACAGTTAAAGAAAACTCAGATGATTCTTCCTTGGACTGTAGACAGTCCTCTAAACAAAGATTTTTTTGTTCAAATGAATAATATACTGAACTCATTTGGAAATAAGAGAAAAGTTCTCCAAATAGAATATTAAGTGGTGTTGTGCACACAATTTGCCTGTATCAGGAAGACACGTAGATGTCCCTGAGAGGATACGAAGAGTTCTTTAAAGGCAGTGATTGTTAACTGTGCTTATTTGATGTGCACTGGGGCAGATTAAAAGCTCTTCCAAACATTTTTTATATGACAATGTCAATAGCCACGGACTCACGCTGCTATGTGCATTACCTTTAGGAAGAAGTGTCATCCAAAAACATAACTATGATCAGATCAGCCTAACAGTACTCAGGATAAAAACTGTAACCTCTGTTCCTGAAAAATGTCTATGCAGGAATGTAAGACAGTTTCAGGCTTTAAGAAGAAAATTATTCAGGAATAAAAATATGAACGTATTTATACTTAAGTAAAGACATGTTCTAAATTTTACTGGTCTACTAGGTAACCAATATACTGCAAATTGCAACAAAATTACTTAATGGAGGCCAGTTTAAGGAAAAAAAGGTTCAAAGGAAAGCCCAGCTGTTTCCTGGAGATCTGTCCTAAGGAAGACCAGAAGCAGCTCCTTTCCATCTCTATTTTAAAGCAGTATTTTCAGGCAATTTGGTGAAGTGCTAACAACTACCAAAAAGAGACAATTTAACAGACATGTCCAGCAAGTGACCTTACCAAAGTACAGAAAGACTGAGAAAACATGCTATCTTCAAGAAAGGAGATTAAGCTTTCAAATAGGTGACATTTTTCACAGTACAAGGCTTTCCAGCCTTAAATACCTGTTTGCATCCTTGAATTGAATATTCTCTTCTTAGTAAGGAATTCAACGCAGCAAGTCAGAATTATATCATATTCATTGGGTGCACACATTTTTTTCATCTGGTGGCTGAATATCTTGCAGGTTGGCAGATGCTTTCCAAGTTAAAGACACCATCTCTCACACTGGACATTTCTAATGAACGCTAGTAATTGCCTAATTCCCTCCCAATCCTATGCATACTCCAGGAAGAATGTGTTCCAGAATGTTGCCGCTTCAGTCATTCCAAGTTATCTTTTCCATGATCTGAATTTTTTTATTTTTTTTTTTTACTTCAGCGGCACAATTTCTTATCTCTCTCCCCAGCTATTTATTCCCAGGTCATCTGGAATCACCTTTGCCACCAAGTNTCCAATTTTTTTTTTCCATTATCTGAATTTTTTTTTTTTTTTTTTTTTACTTCAGCGGCACAATTTCTTATCTCTCTCCCCAGCTATTTATTCCCAGGTCATCTGGAATCACCTTTGCCACCAAGTGGTTCCATATATCCTGTACGTTTTTAAGTACAGAGACTATAGAGAGAGAGAGACTATAGTTATACACAGTGTTTAATAAATTCTGCACCATGGTTTTATACAGCTGTTTCTGATATGTAGCATACTATTAACCTAGAACACTTAGAAAGAACACATTAAACTGGAGCCACAGTTTAATAGCTTAATCCATGGTTTAATCCATAGTCTATTATGTATTTTACCCTTTCTGCTGCTCCTTTTAATATGCCTTGGATTGTTTCCTCATCTTTATCTACTTCCTTTCTGAAATATTACAATGGGAAGTAAGGGGTTTTTTTTGGGAGGCCTTTTCATTTAATGAGAAAACTGAATTAAAATACATCATCTATTACAACTTTTCAGCATATAAATTGTGAATGAAGACCCAGTACGAAATCAGAATTTTTCTTTGGATTCTTCAACAAACTCATCTGCATTTGACCATTATTTCTACATCATACCTTTTGTGTGCCCCTCCCTTGCATATAGAGAAGTAACTAAAATTTTTGGACTAAAATTATTGTTTACTGACATCACAGCAATCCTCATCTTCCTCTATATTCTGCATCATTATCACCATTCTGTGTTATAACTGCTAGTATATTTCCAGGACAATGGCTATATATTCACTCATTTTCTATCCACATGGACTGAGGCACCTGTTGATACATTTGACTCATTAATACTATCCAGTTTCACTGTCCTTAAAGCACAAAGCCATAATTCCAAAGGTGTAAGCAATATTCAACTCTGGAATATTCACTGGTAAGGAATCCTAACTAAAAATCAGACACTCCAATCCATTCCTATTAGCTTGCAAGGGTTTGACATTTGCATAGAAGCACTTGCAGACTGAGTGTCAAAAGCAGATCCTTCTCAAGTGCAAAAACCATGGATTTATATCCCCTGATTTGATTCACAAAGCAAACACAGATATTTTAAAGAATGTTATTATGGTTTTAGTCCTCATCAAAAATTAGAGAATACACTTCACATCCTAGCTTTAACAAGTTAAATACAATAGTATGCAATGGTATTTTCCTATCACGAGTTCAGTAGTCCTCTTCACCCTTCTGATCTGTTGAACTTCCTACCACTATCTTGTCTGGGGTTCCTCCCCCCTTCTTCATTCTGATTCTGTTTCTTCCAGAGACTATAATTGGTAACTTAATAATGTTAAAGATGAGAAACTACACAAGAGTCTAAAGGACGATAAAAAGAATTCACGGTTAGAAGACATTAAAAGCCTGCTATAAACTAATATATGACCTATATATAAAAACTATTGTATAAATATATGAAATTTCAAAGTGATATTGAAATAGCTTTTATGATTTCTGTTCTTCAAAGTTTCTTAAAAATTGATGTAGCTCAAAATAATGTATAATGGAAGAAAATGAACAGTTGAGTAAAAATTATTATTTTTTCACAGCATTATTAAGGTTGGAAAAGACCTCAAGATCATCAAATCCAACCACTAACACAGCACTGCCATCTTCACCACTAAACCATGTCCTCAAGCACCACATCTACATATTTTTTTGTGGAACACTTCCAAGGATGTAAATTTCACCACTTCCCTGGGAAGCCTGCTCCAATGCTTAAAAACCCTTTTGGTGGACAAATGTGGAGAACTTTCTCCTGATAACCAATCTAAATCTCCTCTGTTTCAACTTGAAGCAGCTTCCTCTTGTCCTATTGTTTGTAACTTGAGAGAAGAGACTGACCCTGACTTTGCTCCACCCTCCTTTCAGGTAGTTGTAGAGAGCAGTATCCCTGAGTGTCCTTACCTCCAGGCTAAACAATCCTCAGCTGCTCTTCACAAGACTTGTGATCTAGACCCTTCACCACCTCCGCCATCTTCTCTGGACTTACTCCAGCACCAAAATGTCCTTCTTATAGCAAAGGGCCCAGAATTAAACACAAGATTCAAGGTGCAGTATCACCAGTGCCAAGTAGAAGGGGACAATCACTGCCAGAGTCCTGCTGTCTATGCTATTGCTGACATGTTTCCAGGATACCTCCAACTTTTTGCCTACAGTAGTGGTGCTCTAGATACTCTTTCAGTAGAGAAAACATTCTGGAGAAACAAGTGTTAAGTTCCACAGCTTGTAGGCATTCCTGTATCCAGATACACAGCAGCCATGGCAGGAGGAGCAGCTGGGCACACAACTGGAAGTCGCTTGTGATTACCATCTGCCCAACGCAGGTGTCTCACACACATATCTGCCTGTGTGATAAGATGTGTGCTCAGCATATGATGTGAGAGCCTCAGCATTCTGGTGGCAGCCAAGGGGAAGCAAGTCCCTTGGGACAAAAGGAAAGACAGCATAATCTGTGATGACTCATTGTGGTCTGCATCCTACCCTCCTGCCGGGTCCAAAAGAGAAGATGAAAGGCACAAGCTGCGGAGTCTGAGAATTGCTTTGGTAAAACGACTACTCCTAAACCAGAGCATTTCTAGAAAGAAGTTTTGAATCTCTTTTAAATAAGCAATCTACCAGAAGATGCTGTCCTCCCTGAATGTAATTAGAATTTTCTCTTCTCCAGTGACTCCACCTGTACTTTGTGACTCCAGCTTGCCAAAGAGGTTTTGGCACCTCACAGACACCAGCTCCCTGAAGATGAGCAAGGAACACTTCATTACATGTCATGGCTTCAACAAAACATCATCAATCTGACCAGACAGCCAAATCTGGTAACATCTGTGACCAGCTGCACCTGCCATTTGTTATTTATCAATGTGTGTGCGCGCGCGTGTGTAGGACCTTGCAGAATTTATGGGGGCATCCAGGGGTGAAAACGGAAACAGATATAAGATGGTGACCCTGGTCTACTTAAACAAATCAAAACTATTGATTTTCTAGACAGATTAGCAATTATTTTCATTGACAGTAGCAATAACAACTCAGTAAAAATGAAAAGAAAATACAATACAAAGTATTAGCCCAAAGTAGTAATTAAATCCTTGTCACATGCTCCTACATCAAAGATTCCCTGTTTAGTAATACAACTTTTCCCATTCTGCATGGGCACAACACATACATCACAGTAGATATACAAAGAGATTCCTCTTTCCTCATTTCATCTATTATTCAAAAAAATATTCTCCAGGTTTAATTTTGGCAATATGTCCTTACTAATCCCTATATGCTACTGTCTTCCATTAATCATCTGTAAGTACCTGCACAGATGCAGTTGCTAGCAGATTGACATGTTTATTGTTGAATCTTTCTGTTCGCAAGCAACACAAGACAACCATTGTTACTATGAACTAAAAGCAATAATTTTATATTTTCAAACTGAAAAGGCTTAAAATTAAATTTAATATATTTACTGTCTTCTTTCCATTGTGTCTACTTCATAGTGTTGATAAATGTTTCTTTCCTCTGCAGATAACTGCTAGTGTACCTTTCCCAGATGGGCAACAGTGATAAACTGTTTAACAAGCAAGAAGGTGAGCAACTATCAGACTGGTGTCTTGGGCTCCAACCAAAATTTCTTTTGTCTTCAAACAGGTGGAGAAAAACACAGAGAAAGGTGAGCTTGAATAATATTCAGTTCAGACCTGTCCTTCAGTATCTTCACAGCAAGCATTAAACATATTCACCTAGTAACAGTCTGTCAGATACCAGGAAAGGTCAGTACACATCCCACCTTCCCCTTCAGAGCCGTCAGGCACTCAGTCCTCAGCAGGCACACACAAATAATGTCAAGAAAACGCTGACAAAGCAGGCTTGCCATGTGAATCCCAAGTACAATAGATTATTTTTTAACTGGCTTTCTGGGTTACCACAAACATAGTAAAAGATGACCATATGTTTAAAATTCCACCCTCATACTACAAATCTCATATATATCCATATCTGATCCCAGACATAAAAGAATGCACATATTTAAATTAAGTATCACTATACTATTAAGTATAGTGTCTCTGAGCAACCAAATGCCACACAGGAAGGCCACTATAATAATATGCAATTAAATGTTTCATTCACAACCTGCAGATACAAAGACATTCCTCACAACTCATTCATTCTTCATTCATTCATTCACTGAAAGGAAGGCCAGTTACCAGAGTAATAAGGACTGATGTTCTGCATAAATTTAGTGCATATGGTAAGCAATATATAACAAAATTTCCCTCTAAGCCAGTATGACACACAGAGCTTTATATACACACTGTATAATTTTCATAATATCTCCCTTTAGGTTTTATCAACTCTGGGACGTTATCTTATTGTTTCTAATGGCAAATTATCACTTTAAAACTAATTTTACTTCCTTACAGTCAGGTACAGAGCATAATTATCACACTATCTTGGTAGAGAGTCACAGGACTTTACACTAAGGCCAAATTGTAATTCAGATAAGAGTTGTACCTGGCATTGCTTGCAGAATTTCAAGACAGAAGCCAAGAAGCCATAAATTAAAATTCACATCTTCTTAGCATGGCTAAGTTTTAGTAAAAAAGAAAGGTTCAAAAAATACAGCCTAAATGCACTTGGTGCTGTCCTACAGACCACATAAAACCTATTACTGAAGTTTAGCCGATTATAGGTGACTAGCAAGTAAAAGAAATGGTAGCCTGAGGAGTAGTGCATGGCAGACCCATAAATACTGCATTTTCGTTTCAGTTGGGCTGTGCAAAACTATAAAAATAATTCAGAGGAAGATACTCACCTGCCGAATGGACACGTGAATCCTTTGGAGACCAAAGAAACAGGATGCATGGAAATGGTGTCCAAAGCAGTAAGACCCTTAGAAGGGATGAGAACACTTTATTCCTATCAACAAAGTACTTCTAGGACCTACCTACCCTAAGTTGCCAAACTATTCCTGCTGGGCCAACACACTTACAGTCTTGCTGAACAGTGTATGCTACTAATCCTCACCCTCAGTGTAACACACAGTACGATATGAAAACTAAAGGTAAAAAATCCTTTTGATGCAAAGTTGAAAAATGACCTCAATTCCCAAATATGCTGCAAGATACATAGTATTTGTAAGTTGCTGTCACTCTAAAAGCCAAAGATACCTTGTGTTTTGAGTAAAATACATTTTGAAAACCTCTGTTACCTTTCCTGCATGCAACCTCTATGCAACTCCAAATAGTTGAATATATGTGTATATATATAGGTATATATCCATGTTATAGTGAATTCAGAAGAGATCAAATTCCCTCTTTAATTTCCCAACTTCAGTAGTCAGTAAAATGTTTATTCAAACAATTATCCAGGGAAAATCTGGGGATTGTGGAAAAAGAAAGAGGAAAAAATACATTGCATCTTGTTTAGAAGTGCCTTTAAATTCTGCTTTATTTAACAGATCATTCAGTTGAGTAGAAACATTCTGATCTATAAGTTTTATTTGCTTCTGCAAACTGTTTAAATACCCATCTGTCTGTAGAATAGAACAGTACTCTGCAGTTGCTTTCAACATAAGTACACAATCAAAATATATGTAAAGTAGCACAGAAAGAAGTCTTCATGTAAAACTTATACAAAAGTTCCTTAATTGTTTGCCTCTTATGATTTTGCTTTGATATCAAAATAATCAATCAATTAAATGAGACATACAAGATCCAGGTTTCCCCTCAGTGACATACTAGTGTAAATCCTGACTTAAATAAAACCTGAACTGCAGAGACATCATATAGAAAGAGTTGAAGTTCTGTGTTGGTATGTGTAATAGAAATGGTATGGCAAACAGGACTTTGCTCAAAAGCAGGTTGAGCCCATCCATATAGGCCTTTCACACATACCTTTTGCTGGCTCTAATGACATTGAGGCCCTGCAGTGGCAGGCTATGAGTACTGTGAAAGAAAATAAAGAAGTACAGAGACTATACTAAGCAGAAGCACTATAGATCTGCTATGAGATTACTTCTTCCCCTTTGAGAAACATCTCTTTAAGGTAATATGCCTCAGAACTGCTAGAGAGAAGCAGAACCATTCCAGGTGTAAAACAACCTTTTGCTTCTTAGACAAAAAAACAAAACCATGGGCATGAGCCAAAGCAAATCCACATGACATTAAAGCAATACAAATAAGACTGTTAAGTAAAAGTAAAAACTATAGAGGAATTCATCTGTCTCCAATGTGAATCTTGTAACTGGGGAGAAGATGTGCACAGAGTCACAACAAGCAACATTAGTCAGTAAACACACTCTTACCGATATTCCATGATGCCAGCAAACCACTATTTAGACTAAAGGAAGAATAAAAATATCTGAGCAACTAGAAACACTGAACCCAAGCCAAGAAGCACTAGGAATGCTCTGGGTTCACCATTAACACAGCACAGTCAGGAGGCTGCTTGGTCAGCTTGGCTCTGGGGCAAAGTGAGCTTGCATGGTACCATGACACAGTGTGAGCACATCTGGATGATTTGCATTATGCACAGGCTGTTAGCTCATTCTCTGAAGATATACTGCAAACAAGGTGATTATATTTTAAATAGGATTAAAAATATATGCACTCTATCCTATAAAAACCCATTACATAACTCCAGCCTTCCCTGTGGGTATAAGCAGGAAGCTCTGATTTTACCATTCAAACCCAATGAAACCCTCCCAGGAAGATAAAGCTGCAAAGGAGCAACAGACGGGAAAAATACTGGGAATTTTACTTAAGTAGTATAAAATTAGGTTTAATTTAAGGAAAAATAACTATTTTCTATGTTTTCAGAGGCAAAATCCAACTATTGTTCTGTGCTTTTCCCAAATCATCAATAGCTTAACTAATTCGGAATAGAGAAAAAAGTCTACTACCAAAAGACAGTGAAGTCAGGCAATACATGCATTATTTTTTGCACCTTCACTGAGATGGAATTTTTAAGTGCACAACTCTTCTTTTATGAGAGTTTTAAACTGTAATCAGGATATCTACAGACCTTATAGTGACAAAGGGAAAAAATTTTGCCTTGTAATGGATACATTGCATTACAATTTATCCATTAGCAATTGCTGATTTTGGCTTTTAACAGTGACTATAGCCATATCAATTCATGACGCTGACCTCTGTCCCTCTGAATGAATTAAGAGGAAGAGAAAAACGTGCCTTCCACTAAGCTTCCATTCCAGCACAGGAAATCCTGTGTGGATAGATACAGTATGTGTCGTGCTCTGAGATTTCATTCTACTCCCCTTTATAAAGCCAACATGAGCAGCATGTCACAGGAAATTCTTCCTTATTTTCAGTAGTTCTCAGGACAAGGCTTCTTTGGAAACAAGGTCAGCATGAATAGAGCATTGCTTCCTTATCACTGCTAAGCAGCTGCGTTGAGGATGCAAGACACAACGCTGCACCCTGTCCCTGAATACCTCTTTCATAAACTTTAAGCATATGCAGCTCAAACAGTTAAAAGTTCCCTTGTGCTTTTACATTTTAAGATTTTTGTATCACATGGTTTCAAAAAATATTTTTTTAAAATGTACTGAGCAACTGTAAGGTTAAACTCCATCTTAAAAAAGTAAAAATCAGACTTCAACTACATTTAAACAGACAGCACCACACAGCAAAACTGACAAAATTAAAGCACAGAGTTTTGGCTGACTCTTCAGGAAGTGTGGGGCCCAACTCCATCTCCCTCTGCAATGTACCCCTTTCAAGGTGTAATGTACACTTTCAAGGTATTATTGGAAGTCTTTTACTCTTTGCAATTCCTCAGTTTTATATAAAGCTCCAGCTGTAATGAATCATTTAACTTAATAAGCAATTTATGCAGGAATTACATGCTTAAAGAGTCAAAGCAAATTCCAGTTTTTCCTGCTATAAACCACTTACAAAACATGCAGTCTCCCCCTCCCAAAACCCCTTGCGGGTGAGACTATTGCCAAGTACACTGATGAATAAGGTGTTGCTAATTTCCCTCAAGAGAACGTCTTGAAAGGTTTGCATTGATAACAACAGCAGTACACAAAATATTTGCATTTATTTTTTGCATATTTTTGAAAGGAAGTTAAGGGATGGAGGGGAAGGAGCAGCAATTTGTCTAACTGGTGGTAACACGAGTTACCACAAATAGCAGACACCCCAAAACCACAGGAAGGCATTTGAAACTAAAACACTTAACCCCTCCGAGGCCAGAGAGACACAGAGTGGGCAAGGCCCATCCACCACAGAAAGACAACGTATCAATTCAGTGCTCTTGGCAGGGGAGATGACTTGTTCTCATGCTGCAGACTCTGATTAAGAATTTAGGTGGAAGAACTCAGAGGTGAGACTGCCAGCATTCCTCAGGCAAAAGGGTAGCAAGAGCCACCTTTGAGACACAGAATGCAAGAGGAGAGAACATAACAGAATGGAAGCATTAAAGACCAATGAAAAATGATCCTAGAAGTTAAAATAAACTCTAGGCTGAGGCATAGTGATATGCAGTACCCTGGCTTCACTGCATTTCAATCCCATTTGAATCGGGCAACTCTGCAAGTATTTTCCAGAAGAGAAACTTAAACAATAAATATAAACCTACAGGTTTGTCTTCCTAGTTTTCTGGCTGAAGAGTTCCCAAGTGTCCTCACAGTGAAAGCTCTCATGTAGCTACAGCCCCAAGCTGATGAAGTCTAGGATCTTGTATGCTCCTGGCTAGGCTGGAACGCCAAAACATCCCTCAGGCTTGTAGACATTATGAAAACGGTCTGGGTGATTAAATTACCTGGGATAGAATCTCTCCTTCTCTCCCGAAGAAAAGCCATGATGCAAAATCAGTTATTGGAAACTGGTGTAGTGAAGGAAATGGCAATGGTAATAACCAGCTAATAGGACACTTGCCAGATGTTTTAGTTCTGTCATAAAACTTGATACCACTCTAAAGGTCATGCAGGTGCTTTCAGCTGTATCATAAGCTAAGGTAAAAAAATCCTATACTGTTCTGGGGTTCATGAACATCTAGAAGCAATTTTACAATCTGCAAAATAGTTACAGTAGAGTCTGCTATGTGTGGAATCACATACTTGATTTTACAAGCATCTTCTAAAAGAAATGGCATCAGATAAGAAAGTAACATTTTAAACCACTACAAGTGGTTCACTACAAGAAGAACAAACCGGTAAGTAATTGAATAAGTAAAATAAATTCGGTAATAAACTAAAAAAATTTAAGTAGATAATTGGTATAATACTTCTATGACACTGGGACAATGTAAATGTGTTTAATTCTGCAGTGTAAACATTGACTTTTCCCTGAAGTGCAGAGTAGTAATTCCTCACGAAGGAGGAGGAGTTTTCTTCAAGCATCCAAACCTTAATCTTCTCCATATTTTTTCAGGATATTGCTGTTATCTTAAATCTCAATGTAACTTATACAGCTAGTACAATTTATTTAATACCTTAAACACCGTGAGATGACTAACAGGATAGATTTTCCTTTAATTGCAATGTGAGGCTTTAAAGATAACACCACTCCCCAAAACAACACCTGACCCCCAAGATCTTTTAACAGTTTATTGGGATTTGCTGTTTCATCTAACTTAGAGCTGCATTGGGAACCAGACTAAGAAGGTACAACTGGTCCAGATATACCAGGAACTACTTCCTCAGCAGAGCACACTAGTGCACTTCAAAATTTTTCCCTCTACTTTTATTCTCAGAAATCTGACTCTGCATGTTACAAAGGCAGAAAACTACTTGAAATGACACATGGCAAGTACTTGTGTTGATGCAACACAAGTGCTGTACCTGTCTTTAAGATCCTCTGCTTGACTCCAGTGCATTTGACAGGGCAAGATCTTGATTTCTTTCTGAATGTGAAGCTAACTGAAGTTGAAAAGGGAGGATGAAGTGCTATTTCTGTTCTGACAGTGACCATGGAAAATCCAAACCACTTCTTTTTCAGTATTACTCAAACTAGTAATTAATGAAACCTGACCAGTTCACTGACAGGTTGTCTGTCCATAGATAGTAGGGTCCCAGAACCAATGATGGCCAGAAAAGCCCTCCTGCATGTCATGCAGGCGCAGGAGATGCCAGGACTGGCTGGCACAGAGGCTGCTGAAGCAGCTATACCTCGTTCCACCTTGCATTGGAGGGGCCAGGCTACGGGATCGCATCACAGGAGTGTCCCCCCCACCACCACTCTCTGCTCCTGCTTCCTCAAAGCTCTACAGCCCACGGGCTGGAGAGGCCAATTGTTTTTGCACAAGCCTTTCAATCTGTCAAACCTGTACTGCTTGGCTCAAGCACATGTATTGCTTGTTCTACTAAGCACCTGATACATCAGAAAATAGGGAAAAGCTTCTGCTTGGAAAATACACAGCATAAGTTACACTAACATCATAATAAACACAGACTAGCTATGAGAAAGGAAACCACAAGCCTACAAAACCACCCCTCTTACACAAGACACAACTTCCAGGAAATCACTACTGAGAAATTCTAATAATTTACATCATGTTTGTTTAAGAACTTATTTTCATGTAGTATAGTGTTAAGGCAGAAATGGGAAAATAATACCAGAGCTGAGACCAAGTAAGGCAGCAGAAAGCATGATCACAGAAGCAAGGGCACATTGACTGAAGTTATTAAGAAGCTCTAGTTACACAAGCGACTCAGCTTTAGGTCAGTGTCAAATTCCTTTCAGTTCTTGCAAAATCTGAAAATCATCAATATTCATCACTTTCCTGGCAAAAAGTCTCATTCTTTAGATTCCTTTGTTAACAGAATTATCAAGCCAGAAGGAAGTTGGAAATTTCTTTCTGTGACAGTGAATTCCATCCTTCTGCAAATTATTTTCATTTTATGGGAAAAATATTCCTTTATTTCAGTTCCATCTTTGGCACAGAAGTATTTCATTCTCGTGACTGCAAATTTAAGTACATTACCAGCTTCCCTACCTCTCACATGTAGCAATGTACTCTAAGACATTTCATGTAGCTACAGACTGACAGGCCAGATGAAGAAAGACAACAAACAAACAAACAAACATCCATGTACTCAGAGAGCTATGAAATTCCAAGGGCAAAAGGCAACTCACTAAATTTATCCAGGGTATTTATCAGAGTATTTTAGTGGGCTAAAATACTCCACATAGGAGGCTAACCAATGGACAGTTTTGGTGAAGTAAGGGGCATGACAAACCCACCCCAAAACCCCCATGCCATAATAATTAAAGTACGATTTCTAAACTGTACTTCATTATTACTTTGTACTTTGTTACGGGGGGGATCATTCAACTGATCTCAACAGAAGCTTGATATTTCCCATCCAGGAACAAGCATCCATTTCATTGCTGCAGTCACTTGAATTTTAAGGGTTCCTTCACCACTGGTAAAATAACCTATCAGAGGTGACAAAGGATCCCATACAATAGGAATCAGCTTTATTGCTTTTTATTGTTCTTTCAGGCAAGAACTGTTTTAAACTCACAAAAAACTTTCTCCAGTCTGTTAACAAACAGACAGGTCATTTGCACAGATGATTTCACCCCAGCCTGAAAAGAAGAAAACTTGGAAAATGGTAGTAGGAAAACGGGAAAAACAGTTCTGTTTAAAGACAAACAAAACAAAAAGCACATTCACACTGCCAATAAGAAGAACTTGGAAGATTTATTTATTATCTCCAAAACTATCAACTCTGATAGTATGAAAAGCAAGATATTTGGTGCTTGGTTAACCAAGTTACCTAACTCAAAGAGACAACTGTCCAAGCTCCTTAAACGTACGTAAGGACACTAACATTTGACAATTAAACATGGAAATGCAGCTATTAAGGCCTCCAATGTTTTTAATGGTGTGCAAACAGAGTTAAGGAGCAGAAACATGCCTACTTAAGGAAGCTCACATTTACTGCTGCCAGGATTAGAGGTCCCAGTACAACCATCATACCAAATAATCAATGAAAAGAGTTTGTGAAATGCCACTCTGCTATTAGCAGTTACTCAACCAAGGAAAGACCTCTAAGTTTAGGAATAAGAGTAGCATTTTTCAGCATGGAAACTGGTTTGTCAACAACCATTCTTGTCCTGCACAAAACCTCCGACAATGCCAGCTCACAGCAACACTAGCTTCATTTACTGGCGGGAAAAAAGGCGTCCCTTTGTACCATCAGTTTTGTGCCCTTTCAATAGCAGCTCTGGCGGTAGCTTGGTGTGGACAATTGCAGTGACCATCTGTGACTACGAGACAGTTTGATAGCTGCAAGACTAACGCAGGTTCAGCATCCCCACATCTTGCCCTGCTGAGTCTTTCATACAGCTTTGAAAAACTTAATGAAAATAGATACATTCAAAGCTGAATGAAAAGAGGTCTCAACAGGCTTGACCCTAACCCTAAACAATGAAACTGTAATGCTGGCACCATTGTACCAACACGACAGATGTAGGTCGTGCTAGCTTTCATCTATAGCTGTGACTGATAGCTTGCAATGCGCTGACAAGACATCTAGTTTCCATTTTCATTTGGTTTGTAGGCACAAATTTCAAGGGTTCATTTCACCTCTTTTTTTTTGTTGTTTTTGTTGTTCACAGAAAAAGTTCTTGCAAAGACTACAGTCAGCATGTGTCATTAACCTAGGACATTCTTGTACTAAATCCACCCTATATAATTTATTCTAAAATTATTTGGTGCAAGATTGGTTTAAAATGTTTATAGGGGAATGTTACTGATTATCCAAAGAAGTTAATTCACAAAGACCTGTGGTATTAGTACAGTCTATAGCTTTAAGAGCTATATACTAGTATTTTCCTGGTTGATTTAATTATGTAATCTAAATTGTATGAAATTTTGGTAATGAACTCCAGGAATCCATCCATCATAAGTATGCATTCAGTGCTGGTACAACCTTATCATGTGATCTGTCCCATTTGGATCAAGGTGAGAAACTGATTTTATACTGGACCTAGGGAAAAACAACCAACCAAACAAAAGGTCTTAATCTGAACAGGTTACTTGAAAAGCAGCCACGGACAGTTTTATAAACAACACATTATTCTCTTCGTCCTGGACAGTGAAGTTTAGAAACTACCCAACAGCAGTGGGGACAGCTCATATTAAACTGCTCTGCTTTGTAAAATGTATCCAGAAAAGCAACACAGAAAGCCCTGACAGCAACCAATTCCTGATTATCCTGGATTAGCCACCTCCTTTCTCTGCACCACCTTCTGTGTCTGACTGGGTGAGCAGGTGGAAAGTTGGCAGACAACCATAAATCAGTGGATACAGAAGGGCATCAGGAAAGCTTCCTGGAGCTTTCTCCTGTGGGCAGAATAAACAATGCAATTTTGCAAGAAACCTTTTGCAGGCTGAATGCACGCAACGTCGTTCCAATGGACATGAGTGACATGTGGGGTCCCTCAGGGGGACCAGTGTTACTTCATTTCTTCATTAATGACAGAGGCAAAAGGATCAAGTGCAGTCTTGATGAACACCAAGTTAAACACAAGTCCACAACGTGTCCTTGTAGCAAAGAAAGCCAGAAGCCTCCTAGGTTGCACTAGCAGGTAGAGAAAGATTTTTTTGTCTCTACTCAAAATTGGTAAGATCTCGTCTGCACTGCTGTGTCCAGCTCTGGGCTCTCCAGTCCAATGGGACTACTAGAGTGAGTTCAGCAAAGGACCACAATAATGATTAAAGCGCTTACATCCTGAAGAAAAAAAGGTTCAAGGTGGGTCTCAACAATGAGTAAAATATTTAGTGGAGGACAGGGGGAAGAAGAGAGAAGATGGTGTCAGACTCTTCTCAGCAATATCCATTGAAAAAAACAGAGGTAACAGGCACTATTTGATATTCAGGGGAAAAAAAACCCACCTTTTTGAATTACTACTCTCAGGTTACTAATACCTCCCTTATATAAAGTTACTGTACTGATCCTTGTGACAAACAAGAACCAGTCATGATCAAGTGAGGCAACCGGAAGAGCCATTTAGTAGCACATTCTATAAATGCAACACAATGTCCCTGTCTCTCCTTCCTGGTAAAGAATCCCACATGCCAGTTGAGGTGGTTCCAAGGGGAGTACAATAGCTTTATTTGGAAAATAAATTACTCATATGGGATGCACTAAAGGGGATGCAAGATGAGGGTAAGGGCAGGAGGTTTAAAAAGGTTTCAAGTATACTGCTACTATGAAGTATTCTTTGCACCTCCAAAACTGAGATGCTGTTCTGCACTTCAAGTGGATTTTACCATTCACCCAGTTAAAACTGGATTATTTTTCTAAAACATTCCAAAAAATAAAATTTTGAGCAAAGATCACATCAGTTATTTAACAAAAAGGGCTCCACCCTTCCTTTTCCAAAGTCCAGTGAAGTCAATAGTTGCTTTCTTCTGAATTTAGCAAATTTGGTTATGTCCTTTGAATGGACATGGATTTTGCTCTGGAAAGTGTTCTTCTGAGAGGACTGAGCAGAAGGCTGTAAAATATCCAAAGAGATAGGTAATTAGGGAAATGGACTACCTTGAGAGCTCTTCTACCCAAACAAGGAGTACAATCAATCGTTTCCCAGACAACAGCAATCTTTTGTCATTGTTGGATTTGGCATTTAAACTGCAGAGGACAGGCATAAGACAGACAACCAAATTCACCACCACCATCTTTTTGAGCTTTTCCTTTTAAAAACTCTTTTAAGACAGATTATCCCATTGTTTCATTGCACACAATAAGCTGATAAACATTAAATAAACCAGTGCAAAAGAAAGCCAGCTTCAAATCTGCTAGGCTTCCTCTTACCAGTGTCTGATGGAAAGAGGAGACCAGTTTGCTTTCTTCGCCAGAGGTAATTTCAGAAACAAATTAAGAAGCCCTTGAAGCTATTAGGTATTATTCTTTAAAAGTGCCAGTTTTATAATTTATTGCATACTGGCAACTCGCTGAGGCTGTAGAGAAGGTTACTGACTTCAAGACCTCAATAACATAAAGCAAAGTACAGCCCAGAAAACACCAGAAAAGATTTATTATCATTCTTTATGTTTAAAGGAAATACTGCATTGTATTTAGGTCACACAAAGTAAGTACAAAGTTGAGTAAGGGAAGAATGCAATTACAATGCATGCACCAACCTAACCCAACATATTAGAACCATGTAAACATTGCTATTAATTTTACATTGCAATAGAGGTATCTCCTGGATGAAAAATCAAAGACAGCAAGAAATTCCCAAACCACTCAATAAGGTGAAAAACATTTCCTTAATATATCTTGATTTGGATGCTCAGGATAGGGAGAAAGCAAATCTTACTTTAAGAGCTTCCCAAATAAAAACTACTGGTTTATTTTAAACTTCGCACTTAACTTCATAAATACATGTGCTTCTTTCAAACTTCCTTCACCCCCTATTGTTTCATTTATCTGATATTTAATGCAAGTTTTTCTTACACAAAGCAAAAAAGAATGCAACTGAAACTCCTGTCCTAATTAAAGGTTTCCTTGCTCTATTATGAACTTCACTTGACTGCTCAGTACTACTGCCCAGAAGAACAATACATATTTAAATCTCTAATCCCCACAAGGGAAGAGAGTCCATTTGGAGTTCTGCAGTAACTATAACAAACTTGCTCAAGGATAAAATGCTGTTAAAAAATATGTGTTAATCTAAATTTACTTCTCAGCTCTAACACTCCACACCCTGCAACCACTGATCTTTAAATTTTTAAGAATTTGTACACTTACAGTCACGTGCAGCTGCCTCCTGTACCAGTTCATGAGGTTTGAACTGTGGACAGGGTGGAAGTACAGACCAGGCAGAATTACTCAGGTATAGCTGTCACAACACACCACTGGATTTGCTCTACACCCATGAGACCTTTAGAAACAAAAGGGACCTACCTCCACAAATTCCAGCATCTCTCAAACTCTAGCCCTGGCAATCGGCAGGAAGACATTTAGGACAGCAGCTTTCTGACAGGTTATTCTGCACTCAAAGATAAAAGTGACCAAGAACTTCATTTCACTCAGATGCAAAATTTCCTTTTCCACTTGGATTTTTACAGACATGTGCAAATATGAGCCTGCAGCTAACTGAGCTATTTAGCCTGCAGGATGGTAAGGAACCAGAATATCAGTGTCACTTGTAAACTCTATCAGTGATAGCCACTTGCTGAACACACCGTCTTGTTAGAAATTTGCAGATGGTTGAAATGGTGATGTTCAGTTCTGTTTGGGGACATAATATAACTCAAGAGACTCCCAAGGGAAATGACTCACAGCTCCTCATTCATCCTCTGACCAAGCATATTACCATCCTACATCTAATTCCAAATAAAATCACGATACAGGCAAGTGTGCACTCAATAGTGAAACAGCATCTGCAACCAGTCCCCAGATATGTAATGTGGTACACACATATTCTAATAACAGGATACGCATTTCAAGTTACAAGACAGCAGTATAACTAGTCTCAACAGAGGGAGGGCATGTATGTTTGTGAAGAAGTGCAGCAGAAAGCAAGATTTTGGTCACAGAAAAACCCCCAACCAACGAACCAACTAACTAACCAACGAACCAACCAACCCTCCAACCCACACAAAACCCTTTAGTAATAAGCTTGGCCCTGACTCCTACCTGGAGCAGCTCTCTGATGGAGGTGATTTTGATAGCCTGGTTCTGGTCTAGGTTGGCTACGTTTGTTCAAGGCTACAGAGTATCATCACAATGGATCCAAGGACTTGCATTACAAATAACAAAAGTAATCACTTTCTGGTCAGTGCTCTGTATTTTATATACACACAGATGCATCATGTTCAGCAATGCAATTCTGTCACCAAGATACTTTTCTTATGACAATGTTTAGAGAAATAAATAATTTAGGGAATAAATAATAAATACCTGTAAAGCAACTCAGCAAACTTATTTGAAATATGAACTCAAAGCCTTTTAATATTAACCCTACTTTTGTTCATGAGGCAAAAAATAAAATAATTCTTGTTAAATATTCTATGGAACCTTCATTCCTTCAATATTGCAATTTCAAGGCTAAACATATTAATAGGGTCATAAATATTCAGATTATGTAATAAAGACAATGAAAGCAGATGATAAAATGCTGTTAACATTCATTTACAGCAGCTGGGAAGGCCCTGCCAAATGTTGCTTTACATAACAGGTCGTGACGCTCTGACTGCATTAAGCTTTCTGATCACTCTTCCTTTATCTGCTATGATTTTGAACGCAATATGAGACAGCACAGACTAACCAATGGATTTAGAAGCCCTTTCAAGCACACCACCATTTCAAAGGTTTAAAAGATTAAAACATCAAAAAGAGCCTTGTGGTTACTATGTTTGTGCTTTTGCATTTCATTGTGTAGACATGAAAGTGACATTCACATCATTCTCCATTACCTCCACAATACAGTGCCTCCAATAAATTTTAGCAGTGACTTTATTTTATTGTGCCATGCTTTAGTTAAGCTATTTGCAAAAAAGGAAGTAACAGTAACTTGTAAACATCACCTTTACAGTTTTCACAATGCATCTTGAATACTACTGAAACATTCTGTAATGTATGTATAAGCCTGCCTATAGTCTACGCTAGTTTATTTAATTAATTGCATCTGATTCAAGTGACAGTTCTTGCTTTGCTCCAGTATGTTCTGCATTACATTTCCTTTGTTTCACAACAGTCTCTCTTACATTTAAGAAGTCAGGATTCCGAAAGTATGGATCAGATCCTGCAAGTTCCCAGGCAAGTACTGGCCAGACACATTGACTGTGGGACTAGGTCTGAATGTCCTACTACAAAAATGATGACTCATAGCTGGATTCACTTGTTTGGCACATTCCCATGCCAAAATTAAGCCAATCCTTCAGACATTATGGAGATTAGGAGCCCTAGGAAGGTTAAGAGCTCTAGTGAGGTCAACAAACTGATGTGTGTGAAGTAAGCAAGGCTGTCCTAACAGGACACACAGCAACTATTTTGCTTGTAAAAGCAGTACCACTTCATTCATCCATTCCTCCAACCCTGCATTAGTTAGCAACTAACTATTAAGTGTACTGAATGCATTCAAAGCCTATTCCATTAACTGACTGAAATTTTACTGCAGTGGGTCTCAAGCTTCTCCTGTAGCCAAGACACATTAGAGAGCACTGACATGTCTCTACACAACTGAGAAGCTTCCTCAGCACCTGCCAGCACCAGCTCCACCCCATCCACATGCAGCACTGCTTCAGCAAAGCCCACACCATAGCTTAAGAGACCACCTAAATACCAGACCTGGGCAAAAAATCTTACCCATTATAGGAAAGAAACAAATTTCCAGAGAAACACCAGTTTCATCAATACTCATTTACTGTTGTGAACAAGAAACTTGGTGCTCCATCAGAACAAACTGTCCTTTCCCAATGCAAAACACGCCAGTGCACAAGCTGAGAAGCACAACTGGAGGGATATCTTAAATCCACTTTTAAATTAAGTGGAAAAGAATTCAGACATTTTCACCTTCTTGCCTGATTCTCAGCTATGGCACTTTGCATACAGCTGATCTTACCACATAGAGCACAAGAAGTAAAGAACAACCCTGTTAATACACCAAAGTAAAGCCCCAAATCAGTAACAAGCAGCTTGGCTTCTTGAAGGACTGTCTGCTGCCCTCCAAAACAGTTCTGCAAAGGAAATAGCCTGATCAGCTGTCATGACTGATGAAGAGATCTTAATTTTTCCTCCTTACATCTATACTAATGCACAGCAATCATTCATCTCTAGTCATTAAATCCCAAAACATTTACTGTTATTTGACTAAAAACTGCAGGTTTCCCTTGGTAATATTTGCAGACCAACTGCCCTTCTTTCCTCCTGAAATACCAGTTGAAGTAATTTTTCTGCCCTCAAAAAACACCCAAAAAACCCCCAAAACCCCACAAAAAACTCAAACCCTACTACTCTTCACAGATATTAAATAAGTCAGGAATATTTGCTGAGTAAGTTCCTGGTGGCTGTTTGTGAATCTGCAACTCAGGCACCTGGGAACCAGAACTGCCATGGGACAGAGTACTGACTATGCTGTATGGAGGTAGTGCTGCAGGAAGAGTCATCGGAGCAAACAGACATCATTCATCCGTGAACCTTTCAAATAACTCTGAGCAAAACACTTCTTTCACAGATTACCTGCAAAACCAGAGGCAATCTGGCAAAAATTGATGCAAATCCTGGAAGGGCTTTAAGATTAAAAATCATTACAAAGGAAAGAGCTGTCTTTTTTTCTGTATACTGTGATAAATAAATTAGGTATCCTCTGAACACTCCCCCTGCAGATTAATAAAGTATTCTTAATTTAGAACGGTCACATAATTATCTCAATCCTACAGTTAGCCTCCTTTTCCATTTCTTTAAAAATGCAGAGCAGGAACAGACTCTAGCTGGAATTCATAGAGCACCCTATCTCTCTTGTGCCTGCTCTAACTACCAGACAATGGATTCATAATCACCCTGTAAATAATTAAATATTCATTAAGTCTGGGAAAGAGCTTGAGAGTTTCAACAAACAAGAAACCACAGAGCCTAGTCCAAGAATGCTCAGTTCCTTAGTTCTCAGAGCAATCATCTGCAAGGTGGGAGATCTGTACTCAAGACTCAATTTAGAGTAAGATAAAGGTAGCAAAATACAGAACTGAACTCCTCATGCAAATGCTGTGATCCCTAGGAAGGACGCACTGATCAGATTCCTGATGCAGCAATTTTGTACATATTCTCACATCGCTCAGCAGAAAAAGCAACATTTTTAGGTCTACTCTGGTGGCAACTCAGATGACATCAGCAGGGATGAGGCTGGCACTTTGTCTCTGCCAGCTGGAGGCAAGGCAGTTTCTGGTCTATAAATATTAGAGATGCATACTACAGAATAAACATGCAGGCCAGTATGTGCAGTCACACAAACATACCAACACCTCCAAAGTGAGGCAGCAACCAAAGTTAACTAAATGTGGCATCTGAAAGGCAAACACAAGAGCTCGAGTTCTTTTATGAATTTAAGCCCCTTGGATATTTTACACCCTAAGCCTCTTTGAGCCCTCATGGAAGACTGAAAACTGCTACTGTAGCCTGAAAGTGTGCCCTCTTAGGCCTGAGCAGAGACCCCAGCCCCTCTCCACAATTACAGAGGTCATCCTGGAACCACCAGGGTAAAACACAGAAATACTGAACTGCCAAAGCAAGCCACGACCAAAGCATGTGCTTGCATTGCTCTCATTGAACAGTCCTCCTGAACACCCATACCCTCTCACCCTCTCACAGCAACCCAAGTTTGCTTGTCAGGGAATATATATTGGAGGAATTACTCTTTGGCTCTTATTTTCATCTCTTTTTTTCCCCCTTCTGATATGCAAAAGAGGATTTTTCCTTGTTCAACAGTTTGGCTGTCCAGAAAGGTTACCCAGAGATGCATCTCTCCTCAGTTCTTAGCCAGACTACACAATAGATCCTCCTGGAAGTTATGCTAAGGCAGGCAGAAAATACTGTGACTGGTAAACATGACTTTATAAGGGCAAACTGCCTGAAAAACTTGGTGGTCTTCTGTAATGTGGGTTACAGCAGTAGTGGATAAGGGAAGAGCAACGCGCCCTGTACGTTGACTTGCATAAAGAACTTGACTTGTCCTACATGACACCCTTGTTTCTAACCTGGAGCCACTTGGATTTAACAGATGGACCACTTGGTCAATAAGGAATTAGCTGGATAGTATCACTCAAAGAGTTGTGGTCAACAGCTCAACATCCAAATGGCAACCATTGGTGTTATGTTCCTCAGGGGTTTGTATGAGGAGCAGGGCTTTTTGACATCTTTATTAGTGACACAAACAATGGGGCTGAATGCACTCTCAACAAGTTTGCCAATGACACCAAGCTGTGTGGTGTGGTTGATATGCTGGAAGGAAGTGATGGCATCTGAGATTGGCTTGAAAGGTGGATCCCTGCAAACCTCATGAAGTTCAACACGGCCAAGTGTAAGGTCCTGCATGCAGGTGAGGATAACCCCAAGGACAAACACAGGCTGAGCAGAAAATGGATTGAGAGCACGAGTGAGGACTTGGCCACATTGGTTGACAAGAAGCTCAACATGATCTGACAATGTGTGTTTGCAGACCAGAACACCAAACACATCCTGGGCTGCATCAAAAGGAACGTGGCCAGTGGGCCAAGGGAAGTGATTCTTCCTCCCCTCTACTCTGCTCCGGTGAGACCTCACCTGGAGGGCCACATCCCACCCTGGGGCTACCAATGGAAGAAGGATGGGGACCTGCTGGAGCAAGTCCAGAGCAGAGCTAGGACTATGATCAGAGGTCTGGAGCACCTCTTCTATGAGGTCAGGCTGAGAGAGTTGGCGCTGCTCAACCTGGAGAAGAGAAGGCTCAGGGGAGACCTCAGAGCAGCTTTCCAGTACCTAAAGAGAACAAGAGAACCGGACAAGGCACGTAGTCATAGCAGAAACGGTAATGGCTTTGAACTGAAAGAAAATAGCTTTAGATTAGATAAAAGGGAGAAAATCTTTACTGTAAGAATGAGGCTTTTTTTTCCAGATCATGTGGCCCTTTCTCAAAGCCACATGATCAAGTTCACAAGGTGTAGTCTATTGCACAATCCCACAGGTAAAGTGGAAATACTGCTTAAGAAGCACAGGATTTGACCCACAACTACAATATCATGGCATCAGAAGTGGCTGGCAATTAAAGGATTACACTACAGTCCACAATAATCCGATGAGCTCGGCTGCAGATGCACACAGGCTGCTCATCGCAGGCTGCTGGGAAAGAAGTGACGTTCGGCGCTCGCTACCACCAGGCTCCTCCACGGAACCTTGGGAGGAGAGGAGCACCCATCAGCTGGGACCTGCTACCTGCAATAGGCTCCCTCATCTCCTCTGCACAGGGGAACCTTCTCCCACTCTGCATATGGTTTTGAGTTTAACGCTGAAGTATCTGGGCAGATTACCACTTTGATTCTATTTTCTGTCATTACATTAAGAATGTCACTAATTTTATGCACCGTTACTTGGAAATTAGGAAGGCACAAATGAAGACAGCCTGCAAAGAACAGGTACATAACACAAACAACCCTATTACATTGGTCTACCTCAAGGAGTCTGCCAGGCAGCAAGCACAGCATAGTTCTCAAGTTCTTAAACACACCAATTATCCATATGCAGCATGTTATCCATGTGCAGTTATCCATGTGCAACACACACAAAAGCCAGCTTTCTGCTACAGAGCTGGTTCCTCAAGGAACTAGTATTATTTAAGCCAAGAATGCAGACACCAATTTGCAAAATACACAATGCACCTATGCACAAGAGCTTATATACCTTCATTTCTATTCATCAGCAAATCAGTGATTTGCAAGAGGTAGAGCTTGCTGTGCTACCTAACCACTTATAGCAACCTTGGTGTAGTAAGAATCCTATGATAAGGGTTAAGAATTCTTTTCTTTTTAGCATGCCCTTTGAATGCCTGCATAAATGCTCTCCAAGAAATAAAAGTAACATTAGGCCTAGCAACTTAATCACAGCAACTAGTCACAGAGACCAGTATTGAAGTGTATGACAAAAGGGAAAAGTCTTTTTGGGATGTTTTTTCTTGGTTTTAGTAGAACAAGTGGAATAACAGATCATCCTGATCTATATTTTTAAAATTCAATTAAGCAACTTGTAATCATTTCAATTTCTCAATTATTGTGTAAAACAGTAACAATTGTTGAGTTACAAAGTTTCAGTTGAGATGCCTATTCATCTTGGTACTGAATGAACATTTATTTTATCTTGCCTCTGACCTGATGCTTTAGATTGTTTATCCTCTCCCTGCTTAAAAAAAGAACCAGAGGGGAAAAGCAGAGAACAGCAAGGTTTGAAAAAAGACAGGTTGTCGAAAGAACAGAGTCATACAAGAGCTATCACTGAATCTTATTAGACTTCTGGTGTAGTCGGTACTTTGTAAACATGAACAGATTCCTCTGATTTTCAGGAAGCAGATACTCTGGAACTGGCTAAAACAGTAGAGACTGCTTTATTTTCCCATATGAAAGAATGTACAAAAGGGCAAAGTGAAAGAGGATCAGCCTGTCTCCTTATTTAGTTTTACACACAGAGCAAAGCCAAAAGTGTGCACCACTCCATTTTTGACACCCTGGAAGAAACAAGCAGCATCTCAAAAGACTCCCCACAAAAAACAGCACCAACAAACTGTTGCTAGAAGATTTTACATGCAGAGTAATTCAGATGAGTAAGCACTGAGTCAGTTAAGGAGTCTGGATAGTTTACATAAATCTCTAGTCAGTTTTGTTTCCCACAACAGCTAATTATGTAAAGGGTTACAATCATTACTTCCTGGAAGTCATCATCCGGTAAGCCAGCTGCATTTGCTTTTTATTCTCAATATAGCTAACAAGAAATGCTGCACCATAAGTATTCTAATTATACATTTTGTAACTTCCATTTTAAAATAAAAAAAAAACCCCACACTTAGGCCTAGTATATTTTGAGAATGTTTTGGCTAATATGCTAATACAGTTCCCTTGCTTGTCAGCATTTCTGCATCTATAAAGGAAAGTCTTAGGAGGTTGCAAGTGAAACTAAAGCATGATTTTGGTCAGTAATAGATAACATAACAAAGTTAACAGGAATATTCTAACAGGTGAATCCATGATCACACTTCTAAGCAAGTTCTACTGAATCTTTTTTGAGAAAAATAGACTAAGAAAAAGTATTTTTCCCTTCTCATAATTTCATTTCAACTTAATTAAAAGCAACCCCTCAGCTGCTATGGTCAAGGTAAACACAGATAAAGAACCCACACACCTTAGAACAGACTTCATTAAAGACAGATCAACAGCACTGTCCTGCACTGGATAGAGTTTGGAGTAAATAACACAGGCCATCTTTAATTTATTTAACAGATATGATTATTAAAGAGTGACATCATAAAGCATACACTTTCTCCACAACATGTTCTTAGTGCATTTAGTAGGTTTTCCCTTCCTACTTGCAACACCTACTTTATTAACACACATCTAAAGCTGGGATTATTTTATTGTGCCAACTATGAACTAAACCAAGCATTTGCACCTTCCAGAGAAGACAGGAGAATAACACGACATCACGGCCATGCCCACATACAGACAAGTTTTTGGAAACAGAACATGAGATTTTTTTTTTTTTTTCCAAAATGCTATTCACTTTTCATAATGACATTACATCTCAATCTCAGGATTTATCAGTCACTTTACACAGGTAAAATTCAGGTTTCCAGTAGGTTGTATGATGCGAGACTGAATATTGCATATTGAAATTCATACAGGTACATGCATGAGAAATAGTGACAGAAGAGAAAAAATGAAAAGGAAGGAGTTCTTACAGAGATCTTCCTTGGTCAGTCACAAAACTGAAATTAACTGAAGATGGCTTCAGAATATGAGTGCTTTGTCTGGACAAGATGGATTAGTGGGCAGAGCATAGGTAAAACACCTTCAGCCTACCAGAAGGCTGTAACTCACTTGTGACACACTTCAATGTCCACTAGAAGATTACTTCCACAAGCTGCAGAAAACAGTAGATTCCGGAGGAAGTAGTGCCTCAGGATAATGGCTCCATAACAACAGATCAAAGTGAATTGTTTGTCTTAGAGCACTCCCACAGGACCAAGCCACCACACAAACTGCCAGAACAGCCTGCAGTTGTTTAAATCTTGGAAACAAAGGAAAACGCAGTGATAACCAACTCCTTTAGTTTCAGTGCCAGATATAGCCTTGGTAATGTAAAAGATATGCAGCAAGCAGTCTTCCTGTGCAGACAGTTCTGTCTCTTACCCAAGAGCTGGACCCATGCTCCCAGCAATGGCCCTCTGTGCTTCACACCAAGTATTTGCTACTGCACAGCCCACCAGTCTCATCCCTGTTATTGGGACACAAGCAGCGATGCCAGTCAATGCATCTTCAGCCACCACCTCCAATTTTCAGCTGTTGATCTTCTTCCACATGCATATATATGCATGCACCTACCCTCATAATCTCTTGAACCTCAGGGTGTGTGGCACAGTGCCCAAGAGACAAAAGGTAGGGGAAGAAAAGATGAAATAACTTCAGGAAGAAGAGGCCATTCATGACTCACGGCTCCCAGACTGCCCAGCACAGTGCAAGGTCAGCCAGCTTGCCTCAGAGATGGCCAGCACTCGACCACATCAGCCCACAGCAGAGAGTACGGGGCAGATCCCTGGAAGGGTCGGGTCTGTACACGGCAAGGTGGGAGAAGCCACTCACAGAGGAAATGCTGCCTTAAGACTAAACCCTGCAGGACACCCCGAGCACAGGCAGCCCTGCTACACATTTAGCCTAATCACTCACACACAAACAAACCCCCACACTCCAAAGCCTATTTTGCCCTGTGAAAGCCGAGCAGTAAGAGTAGATTAGACTCTAATAGGGATTAATACAAGTTAAGGTACCAGCGATTTCCACTAGGGAGACCAGAAAGGTTAGACGTGGGATAGCATGATAGGTTGGGATGTAGAAAAGGTTGGGGAAAAAAAAGGTAAAGGGAAGAATAAATACCATAGGAGCTTGCATTGACACCTGCCTGGCTCCATTTGTTCTCTCCCCCATGTCCAGCCCTGTCCAAAGCAGAGATCAGACATGCTGCACTGTCAAGTCATGGTCAGTGATTTCTAAGAGGCTGTGTAATGGTCAGGAGGAGATTTCTTATCCAGTCTCAACAGCAATGACCCACTTTTTTCCAGCACTACCATCCATCACCTCTGTCTGACAAGGAGACCAGTTTTCACAAAAGGCAAAACGTAACAAAAGTGAAGTCTGAAGCAGAAAATGGAAAGAAATTCAGATCCCATTCTGTCTTGCATTTCAAAGCTATGTTTAATTTTATTAGTAACTAGAACTCCAGTTCATTAAAAAGTGACCAATAAAAGATAATGGCAGGAAATTAAATGACCTTAGCACGATTTAGAGCATTGCTCTGCAACAGCAAAACTGCACAAAAAGTACACTTGGAAAGGAAAAAAAAGCCCCAAAGAAGTGATCATAAAAAGTTTCCAAATTCCTTCAGAGGCAAGTTAAAACTTCATGTTAGAGACCAACAAAAAATGTGCATCTACAAAAGATATGCATTAAATATGCAGTACAACTGCCATACTCCCAGAAAGAAACTCTTCAGACATCCATTCACTACCTACCTTTTAATGTGTGCTATAGTAATCAAAACTTTATTCACTTTAAATTCAAGTAAAATAATAAATGTTGCTTCACTGTGCTGCAGGAACACAGCAGCTACAGTGTGTAGTCAAACGAGGAAGAAAAAAGTGTATTGTTCTAACAATTGGTCATATTTTCAAAAAGGCATGAAGAAAAGGTAGCTTTTTTCTTTAATTATATAGAATGACTAACAAGCCAAAACCTCTGAAGTTCCTCATGCTTTGGGAAGCAGGCATTTTGTAGGGCTCCCCCCTATGCCCCATATACTTTGGTACACAGCAGAGTAATAAACCAAATTCCTTAGATATCATTCCAAGAAAGCTGTGGAAGAGTAAGAGTACTGAAATATGTTGGTTAAAAACAAACAAACAAAAACAAAACAAAAAATCCCACAATAAAGCCCAAAACAAAACAAAAAACCAACAACCAAAAAAACCCCACAAAACCAGAACAAGACAAAAGCCAAAACCAACCGAACCCAAAACCAACCAAAAAAATGTCCAGTTTATGACTGAACTGTCTGAATCTGTAGATACTCCTTTCAGCTGCACCAGTCAACTACAAACTCATTAACATTTACCTGGACAACTGGAGTTTGTACTCTGAAAAGAAGGATCAGAGAGTTTGGGGAAAATGGTGAGGGAAAAGATAAGGAACTTCATCACACATAACTCCAACTGGAAAATAGCATGGAGAATATCCTTTCTGTATCAGACGAAGTCCTGCGTGTGGTCAAGATCTTTGACCAGAAAAATTTCTGCTAAACCACACTTGATAAACTTGAACTTTGAAAACTGGCATCTATTCATCAGATTTTTTTTTTAAACAAACCTCAAGAACTCTGGCACCATCCAAGGTACCAAACATTTCATTACAAAGACTTCATTCAAAATAACTATCAGTTTACTAAAACAACATCCCAATTTGTAGATCAGAACTCAGCCTTTTCTCGGAGAGGCTTCTGTTGTTGTTTTAATGTGAAGTTGAAATTCAGTTTCCCAATTCAGAATTTTCATTTTCCATTTACAAAATTATTTAGGCAATGTAATACAGACTGCTATCAAATTCATTCTGGTAAAAATAGGAGTATTCTGCTCTGAAGAAGGCCATGCAAATATTGATCTTGGGGAAGCGTCTTCCTCCGCAAACTGTTTTTGGGCTTGCATTTCCATTAGGTCATTTCCAACTGAAAAATGAAGGTGGAAAAAGGAGGGATCTAAGCAGCTCTTCCCTCAGCCCATTTCAGTTGGAGATGCATTTGCAGAAGAAGGCTGAGACTTAAACTCCAACGATTCTCAACAGTTCACACCATACAGAGAACCTCTCTGAAGAGATGGGCCCAATAATTGGTCAATACAATGCTTACCTAGTCAAAGCACATTTCTCCTGTGCATGGAAGGCCAGCTACAAGTCCTAAGAAGGCAAACATGCCGGTTTAACATGAATGATTGAAAAGTTTTGGAGCAGTATATCCCTAATCCTCATGCTACTAAGAGAGATTTATTTTTCAGAAGGATAAATATCTGAAGGGAGACAGATATTCAAGACCTCACCAGCTCACCCTTTACCATACTCAAGACACCCACCCACAGACATCAGAGGATGCTCTAATATTTCTTCACTACTGTGAACTGCTCAGTAACCTTATCAATAGACACTACTTGACATTATCAACAGTACCAAGAGCTAGTCCTCAGAATACAAAAAGTAAGATAGACTAATATAGTCAACTGAGCCTTGAGTTAAGGCATGCTGTCTATAAATCTAATAGGGTCATACAGCAGAAACTGAATTCTTGGCTCATAATTATATCACCAGTCTGTTACTCATTTAAAAGTATTCCTTCCACTTTCTAGCTCTAGTTGTATCCCCCACCCCAACTGCAAGGTTGGTAAATCTACCTCTAATGATTCAGAGTGCAAATAAAATTACCACATTCCACAGAAAAACACAGATACAACTGATACTGTGGATGAACAGGAATATTTTATTAGTTATCTTACTTTCCAGGTGCCTTTACCTGTGATGTAAGGTACCCATGCCATCATAATATTCTTACATTCCCCAAAACAACAGGTATAGGTATCCAGCCAGCCAGATCTAACTTGAGAACTAAAACATCCTTAAGAAATATTCTTCTGCTGAAGAAATTCATATTCTGTATAGAAATACAATACGCAGGGAGGTAAACACACTTACCTTATTGATTCAATTGGGACAGTTCTTGACAGAAGGCAGAGGATATCCTTGAAGAACAAGGATGTTGCAAAAAAAGGTGCAATAAAATGCTCTGCCCAACAAGTCAGAAGTACCTTGTTTAGCTCAGCTTGACAAACAGGTAACATTTACAGACTTTCTCCTGTTCCTGGATGACTTCTACTAAAGTAATACCCAATCTAGTGATACTGCTGAAAATCCAAGGAGAAGATGTCAGTTTACACCACTCAGGACCCAGGCACAACAATTAACATCTGCTACTGCTTCCTATTTGAGGAGTTAAGAGCAGAAAAGCTATGTGAAGAATGGCACTATCAAATCCTCATTTCCAAATATGGCACCATATACATTCCCTACAGGGCATGCACACTGCAGGCCCCTCTTCCTTCAGTATTAATACTCAGAAATCTTAGGGCAGGATTTACAGATGCACACGCATCAGTGGCGTGGTTTCTGAAGCACTAATGCTGAAGCTCAGCAAGCCAGGCTCAATGCAATCTCTCAGCAAGGTACGGCAGATACGTGCGCTGCACTCCTGTGCACACGCCTGTCCAGAGGACCTCAAATGGCCAGTGCGCTGCCCAGTTGTCCACATCCTTCAGCAGCAAGGAATCAGCTAGCCACTGCAAACACCAGAAATCACAGGCAGCAAAAGCAATTTGGCCACACCCTTTTTCCTAACCTAATATAAGAAATTCCAAGCAGTATATAGGGATCTGACTTTCCTGAATTTATATTCCCTTAAAGCTAACTTGCTGGCTAATTAGGGCTGATTCCTGAAGCCTCGAACCCTCAATATGAAAAATATTTTCAAGGTATCACACAGTGGTATCATTGCTTTTTTATAGTATCACTGAGCTGGTGTCAAGCAGAATTATATCTTGTTCCTGCCACCTGAAATACAATTGTAGTGATGGTGGTTAAAGAAAAAGCATCTCTGACTACAATTGCTAGCCCAGCATACCTTTTCAAACAGCTGATAATCAACAATTCCAGCAAGAAATTGTTGGGTGGGACCAGACTGCACACACCCCAGACCACCACAAAGAAGCAAAGCAAATTAAAATTGCTATTAAGCTATATTTACAAATGACACCTCCCTCTGCAGTTAGAATGGGGGACCACGACACCAAAGGAGAGCCGGGTTATCAACAGTACTTTATGCCTTAATCTTTGGCATATCCTTTTGAAAGGATACAATATATGTAGCTGAAGGGCATAGCATTTTTTCTTCATTATTCAAAAGAAAAGACTGGCACATATAGCAACTGGCTGCAGATAATAAAGGCTGAGCCTTTAACAATCAAGTTAGGAGGAGGCAAAGAACAGTCTGCACACTGTGCAATCAGCTTAAGATCTCAAACATTTTTTATGCTCAGTGACCAAGACAAATCCGCACCATGTCCACAGAAAGGCAAAAACGCCAATCCTTCAAGGGCTCAATGGCAGTGAATACATCAGCTATGTGAGAACTGTCTTGGCCCTGCCAATGTCAGACAGACACTTGAAGCGTGGCCTACCTGCCAGCTCAGACCCTTCACTGCCCACCTGTCTGGCAGATCTCTTATTTTAGGCATAGATCCTTTCCCGAACACAAAAAGACTTTCAGTAGTGACAGGTATGTTTTACAAAAAGTTAAGCTTAGAAAGAAAAACACTCAAAAACTAACTCTTTACTTTTAAGATGAAAAACCCCAACAAAACTACAAACATTGCCTTGGAAAATTGATGTCATGGGATCAAGTGAGGGGAAAATATATTGTGCAAGTACACAAAGTCAATAAATCTTTCAACAGCTGAGGAGTGGTCCCTCCCACCCTATTCCAGATGCCTCATATAGAAGGTCCCCAGCCCTTGGACCATGGAGCAGGAAGGCTGTTCCCGAAGCTCATGGACCTGCACGAGGACATGCTCCATCTCTGCACATCGCAGACGGTGGGCAGCATCTAGGAGGGAACACCCTGCCTATGTAAAGCATTTTTAAAAGCAGAGTTCAGGTGTTGCATAGCTTTTTAAATACCGCGTTTCAGGTTCGCATCCATCCCCGGATTTTTTATAATTTATGTATTATGCAATATTTTCCCCGACAGCACCCAGAAAGATGCGCAGCAAGAGACCCACACCCCACTGCCATGTCGCTACTTCCCCAATCTCTGTTCCACCCAAGACATTGGCAGAGAGAAAACGCTAGACGAGGAAAGTCGAGGGTCTGGAAGCGCCGGCGGCTCAAGCCAGGATCTGCCGGCGCTGTCCTTGGCACAATAGTTGGATGCGATACAGCCGGGCGATGCGAGGCTGAAATACTTCCTGGGATGGCTGAATGGACGCATTCAGTAGTCAAGGGTAATTCTTTATTAGCCATCTTCTACAGCCCAGCACAGAAACTACAGCCCTGAGGGGAGGGTGGGAGACACCAGCCATGTGCTTCAAGAAAGGGGTATGGCTTAGCATTGTCTCTCGCCTCAGTAATTGACAAGCTTTTTATTTTTGCCTTTTTTTTTTCTTTTTTTTGTTTGTCCTCCCTTTCCCCTTCCCTTCCCCCCCACCCCGGGCGTTACCGGAGTCGGTGGAGGAAGGGACGGTGCTCGGCCGGGGCCGGGCTGTGGAG
>VWZN01020907.1:110540-153480 GCA_013396955.1 Regulus satrapa | reverse complement strand
AGGCCGCGGTACGGTTACAGAAGGCCCTCGATGCGGCGGGGAAAGTTAAAGCCCCCGTGCTGCCGTCAGCACCAAGCCGCTCGGAAAGAGGGAAGCCGATGGGGACAAGTGGCCTTTGGGGACACCATGTGCCTCCCCAGTGTCTGGAGGCGGGGCACGGCTGCGCCGGTGTGAGATGGGCCCCGGACCCAGGGCGCCAGAGCATGGCAGCACCCAGAGGGAGAGCTGCACCCTCAGCACAGCCGGTCTTGCTTCCACCGACTTTGTCCGCCCGGTGCTCCCATGCGGATGCAGCTTGTTCTTGAGGGCGGGAGTACATGGCTGTGTGGGGCATTCCCACGTCTGCAGAAGCAAGCAAAGCTGGGCCGGAGGCCACTCAAAATGCTGCTGCCTTGAGCTGCCTTGCATGGCACACATCGGGGCTGGCCCCGATGTCTGACAGCCTGACAGTCATGTTCGCTGTTAGAAGGATGGATTTCAGCCCAGCAAGCAGTGGTGCACAGCCCTCCTTGCCAAGATAGAGCTGGGAAAATGGGAAAGAAGATAATCCTGAAGGGCAGGAATAGCTGAAATTTGGAGCGTAGGACAAGTTGTCAAAAGTGACCCTGGCATGCCCTCGGTCCAGGATGCCTCCAGCTGCACTGAGGACAGCCTCTTTTGCCTGAAGAGCTGGAACCTGGCTCAGCCCTTGGAGACTGTGGAAGATGAGAGCTATCTGCCAGCTCTGCAGGTGCAGTGAGCCTATACCTGCCAGCAGTCGAGCACACTTGTTCACAGAGCGGGTAGTCACACTTCTCCAAGGTCCATGGCTGTAAGGTTAGGAATGCAGGAAGGCTCAGATGTGGCTCAGGTTGTACAACCCATTTTTCTCCCAGCTGCTCTGAGACTGCTTTTGCCAGAGAGGAGCTTTCTGAAAGAAAAAACGTTGAAAAAGCGGAATGATGAACGCTGCTGCCTCGGGATGAACAAAGAATGTGGCTGTCATTCATGGGTCAAAGCCAAAAGTCAAACCAAGGCACAGCTTCAGACTTTGAGCTGCAGGGAGGTCAGCTCTGAGGAAGTTAAAAGCAGGCAGGGGACATTCTGGAGACAGAGGGCTCCATAGATGTCAGGTGTGTCCAGGAGGGATTAAGCAAAGATGCGCACCATTTACAATGAATTTCCAAAGATAATGGCTGTATAATTTGTGTGGTGGAAGTTCCCAGACATCCTGTCCTGGACAGCTGGCTCTGATGCTGCCAGGACCTGACTCTTTGCAACAAACAAGTGAATTGTAGGATCATCTGCAACTGAGAAGGTTCAGCTACCCAGCAATTTGGCTGGATTTGAGCTGGAGTGCTATGGAGACCTGGTAGTCAGAGAGCAATGGCACAGTTAACTGTACTCATGCAGACATTCCTGCTTGTGTTTATATTTAATTCTTATAAGCACACTGCCTTGGTGTTACAGTTGCTCACTTCCACACCTCTGCATTTCAGCAGTAAGTGTACATCCTTTGCAGTTCATCTTTCATCCCTGGCTCTTCCGGCTAGGCGATCAGGGTAACAGGATTCCCGTTCCCTTATCCATCTTCATGTTTTGTTCTCTGTAATTTTATTGCATTTCTTCCTCTTGCCCTCCCAGTGCAATCTTTTTCCACTCTGATCCCGATCAAGATCACCTAACACTGTCTTAGTACAGGAGGTTATTGTCTAAAACCAATTGAAAAAATTTAGGTTGGATAGTCAAATTACATCCCTTGAATAAGAAGCCCAGCCTCAAAAGAGCAGTCATCTCTGTAATCCCAACCACTTTGATTTTCATTTCAACCTTTGATGCCAACATCTTGCCTCCTGGCTGTTCGAGTCCATCTGTTCGGCTGGGGACTGGCTGATTTACAAGACAGTGGGCTTTGTTCCCTGGGAACATGAGGCACTGCTGTAGATTAGCTGGAAGTTTTGTCTGGTCTTTCAGAGCACTGTGTTTTTGCAAACAGGACAGGGAACAATGCTCAAGTCCCCCTGTGCCCAGTGTGAGGTTGTTGTACAGGCTGGCATCTCCAGCCAGGCTAGTCACTTTCTCCCTTACCTAGGACTTGGGCATACAAATCATGTCCAAATGTGGTTGAAAGTACAGAAATGTTCTGTGCACTCTCTCCTGAGTCCTGAAGGAGCAACCCTCTCTTACCACTGAATCTGTGCTGGAAACACTGTGCCGAGACAGGTTTGAATGTGCCAGGCTCAGAACTGCCCAGATTCTGGATCCCTGAGTTGGGGTTGGACTCCAGGCCAACCAGGATTGAGCTGGCTGAGAAATCTGATTCTGGTGCCCTGTCCCTGTTCTCCCCCTACTTTACCCCTCCCTCCCCCTGCCCCCTGCTCTTCTTTAGGGATTGGCAAAGGATTGTGTGTTATTACATGGGTGTAATCTTCTTTTAAGATGTTCATGGCAGCTCAAGTCTCCGGACTCAATTCTGCACTGATTTACACAGCCTGCAATCCCATTGTGAGGGTGGTGATTGCAAAGGAACAGACCCTGCCTGGGCTCTGCAATGCCACATTTGAGGTGACTTACAGGACACAGAAGATTATTACAGAAATACCTCTCATTTGAGACCTGTTCCCAAAGATCCCCACAGAGTTCCCATGAATTTTGAGAGCAGCAAGTGCTGGATCTGTGGAACAGTCTTGTTATATAAATCCCTGTGCACTCCTGAATGATGCTTGAGAAGTCATATTTATCCAGTATTCTGTGAACTCTAACTTCTTGCTTGTAGAGCATATCCAGGTCTTGGCAGGCAGGATGCTATAGCCATTTTAAAAGTATTAGGGTAAAGCTGATGGAGAGCACGTATGTTGTTGCAAGAGACAGGGTTGTATCAATAATGCAGTGTAGCACAGCACTGTTGTGGTACAGTTCTGGTGCAGGGTTTGTGGACTGTACCTCAGTGTATGGAGTTAGATAATCTACTCCACTGGGAAATTGGAAAACCTGAATTATGTATGATAGAAGAGAGATGTTTATACAGAGAGCAGTTCCTGCAATTCTTCATACACTTAGTGCAAAAAAGGAATAACATGGGCAAGCTTGATTCTGCTTGCTTGAGAACTTCATTATTGCGTTTCATTTACACAGCATGATGAGATGTGCAGTATTTGCATTCTTCTGCTGCTAATAAAAATAGTCCACGTAACTGGTTGCTGGAGTATCATTGAGCTATTCTCTGTGAGTACATAATGAAACACATTGACCCCCTTAAACAATAAAACCCTACACTAATTTTCTGTAGTCTGAAAAGAAGACAAATAATTAATCTTGCTTTATAATTGCAGTCAATCAGTCATTTTACAATTGGACAGTAAGTCTCTAAGTGAAAGACCAAGCTTTAATTGAAACAATGAAACATTCGATTGTTATTGAAAAATCAGTAAGAGACACCATTCAAAGAGCTTGTTCAAATGTTTGCCACTGATAAGATGCACATTTCTAAAGAATCAAATCTGTTTGCTTTGGAATGAGATTATTTTAGCAAATACAGTTGCTTATCTAAGATGTAAAACCAGTGAGGCTTTTTTTCTCTCCCCTGCCCCCAACCACTGCAGCACTTAATGCTGCTCCGTGCTTATAAACTCCTGAAACATGGAGATGAAATCTGGGCTTATGGGGTTTGTCACAGGCTGCAGAAGAGCCAGGACTTCACCCTGGCTGACCTGAAAGTGGCTCCAAAGCATTCAGCTGGACCTTCACAATAATGAAATGAAGACTGCGAGCTGCCCAAACTTTGGTAGTTCAAGAGAGATGTTTCCCTTATCTGGGTTTTTCTGTGAACCTAAGCTGTCACTCACCTTTCATTGCCAGGAATAGTACTCTGACCGTTGGCATGGGTATATTGATTGTAAGGACAAGTGTACATAATTTCTTCCAGAAGCAGGAAGAGAAGGCATTCTTGTTTCACAGTAAGAGTGTCTACAGGTGGAGTATGTGGAATTGGTAACATGCTCCAAGTTCATGTTATGCTAGGGTCCATGACCATTTTCAACTTCTAGCCTTTACTACATACCCCCTCAGGTTACTCTTTTTGTCCATTATGCTGAGTTTCTTTAAAATATAATGCTCAGAATGTTTATTTTGTGAGCTTCACACACCCTAATTTAGGCAACTGAAGTCATATGCCCAATTCAGATGAGGGCTCCTCAGTATGAAAGAGACATAGAGCTTCGAGAGCAAGTCCAGTGGATGGCTACAAAGATAATTAAGTCATGTGTCTTACGAGGACAGGCTGATAGGGGCCTGTTCAGCCTCAAGAAGAGATGACTGAGGGGGGACCTCATAAATATCTGTAAATATCTAAAGGGAGGATATCGAGAGAACAAAGCCAGGCTCTTCTTAGTGATGCTGAGCAATAGGACAAGAGGCAACAGGCAGAAACTGATGCTCAGGAAGTTCCACCTGAACGTGAGGAAGAACTTATTTTACTGTGAAAGTAAATGTCTGTCCTGGAACAGATTGCCCAGAGAGGTTGTGGAGTCTCTTTCTCTAGAGATACTCAAAATCTGTCTGGACACAATCCTCAGTGACATGTTCTAGGGACCCTGTCTGAACAGGGGAGTGGGACTAGATGCCCTCCAGTGGTCTCTTCCAACTGTACCCATTCTGTGATTCTGAAATTTAACAAAGTCATTTAACCTCCTTCAAAAATCAGTTGAGAGGTGGGTCTCTGAAATGCAGTTGTTTTAGATACTTAATTTAGTACAGATTTTGTTCCCATTTTCCTTAGTATCGTAACCAGAGGTCATACAAGACAGTAATGATAGCCTTTTCATAAAACCTGAAAGTGATGTGCTGAATCTTAACAACAATTAGGAATATTTATTGTCCTTTGCTGCTGAATAAAATGCACAGCTAAGGGTATGCAGACTACATTTGTTCATTTACTAATTGCAGTCACATTGGAGAGTAATCCTGTTGGTCGGTCATCTGAAGGAGGATTCAGGAAAACAACCACTAGGTAACCTTTTCTGTATATGTGTGTATGCAGCCAATTTGCCATATTCAAATCTGTGCAATAGCTCTCTCAGCATGAAATACATCTGAATCCAGTGGAGAATTGTTCACATCAAAGAAGAAAAAAATATCTTCCAAGTGAAATCACTGACTTGAAATGTTAAGAGATCCTTCTGGTTCAATAAGGTAAGATTTCAGTCCTGGAGAGAGTCTGGGACCTGAACAAGCATTGTGTTTCTTCTAAATCAAAAGCACCAAACCCAAACCTCCCTATATAAGTTTAATTGCTATTTTGTTTGAAGAAATTAATGAGACTTAAAGAAATGATTGATACATTGATATTCAGTCCCCTGGTTTTACTAATTCTGAAGTGTGTTTTAATGTTTCCTAGTAAACTTGTTCATTTTGAGCAGTACTAATAGGACTAATGACATAACATATATAAAGTGATGAGGCTACTTTATGCCTTCTGCTGTTGTTAAGACTATTATCCTTTTTTGTATGGTATTGCTGTTCACTTCCCAATTAGTAATTACAAGGAGGAATGAATTCCAAGTAATAACTTTCTCACTTAATGAGAAGAGACTGAGGCAGTCTTGCCATTTGGAAGAAGAGGAAATATAGAAGTAATTGCATCCTCACTGCAGGGTTTGTGTTCTCTGTGGGGCTACTTTTGTTCTGTTGGTAGCCTTTGAGACTAGTATTCTGTTTCTGAACAAAATGAGCTGAATGACTAATTTGTAAGCTTTACACACCTTATACCTGCCAGCTTATATGCACTAGCATTATTCCCTATCTTTATCTTCTGAAATTTAAGAGTATATTGTCCAGAGAAGCAGAAGGGTTGTTTTTGGTTTGGTTTCTCTTTCCAAGCCTGGTAAAGGAACACCAGTGTATTTTGAAAGAACTCTTCCAAATGAGCCTAAGGGGCTGTGTTAGTGATATTTAAAGTCTTTGATGAGCAGATAATTGCAACTCCGATAAACAGCTTTTGGGTTTAAATTTTCTACTTGCATTGTTTGTGTTTGTTCTATCCATTCTCATCTAAAAATGAAATACTTCTGCTACTTTATTGCTCCTGACCTTCTCATACTAATGGTTTTGAGTGGAGAACATTAGAAGGGTTACGTTTAAAAGAAGGAACTGGGTGAAGCAGCATCAGATAATTAAGGACATCACGTTTTTAAAAATCAGTCCTATATATTTCATCATGCTGCTTTATCTGACTTTAATTGGAATGCTTCTGTGAATAAGGCTGCTGGATTGTATGCTTAGGACTTAGATAGGGGAACACAACTGCCAGTCTTGCTATCCTTATATGGCCTTCATGGACCATCCAGATTTCCCATCCAGGAATCTCAGCTTTCTGAGCTGCTTCTGTCTGTGCCAGTTGTTTAAAAGTTGCAAATCACCTTCATTTATCTCAGAAAAGCATTAATTTTTGAAGCCCAGCAATGACACTTCAAATGTCAGCCTTGTTCATTTTCTCAGAAGCATCCTGCTAGTCTGCTTATTCATTAATGTGGCTAGATGGGTGGGAGCAGCTGCAGCCTATCTGGCTAAAAAAGTGCCTGGCTATTAATGGTCTGTGCAGCATGCTGTCATTTCTCTGATTAGGCCCCTTGGTCTACCCTCTGGCTGAGCCCTTGCTGGAGAGAAAGACGTATGTGGAGAGAGGCAAGAGTGGAAAAAGAAAGGCTGTCTCTGTAGCGTCTTCTCTTTTGATTATTGATAACATGATGCTGCTTCCCTGAGTTTTTTTCCCCTCTTGGCTACTTTTGCCTTCACAGCTGGAAAAAGACAAACCAGGCTCATGCAGGAGGGGTGTCAGGTGGCTGAAGGTGGGGACCTGGGACTCGATGATCTTTGTGGGTCCCTTCCAACTCAAAATATTCTGTGATCCTATATGGAAATGCTAATGCCAACATAACTGAATCTTAGACTGTGAAATAGAGGGAGGAAGGGATACAGCTTCAAGCTGGGTCTTAGGACACCCAGTAATTTTACATTTTGCTTAATACCACTTTAACTTCACTCAAAATCCCAGCTGCTAGCATGGTCCAAGAGCATTTCAGGGTGAGCTGGGTGGTGTCAGTTGGAATGATTTCAGGCTGCAGATGGAATTGAATCCAGACCTGCTTCTAGGGCTGCTCTCCCCCTATATTGAAAGACACCAGGATGTCATTCTTCTGCCACTGGACTTTAAAAGACAAGGATTGATCTGAAAATTGTTCTTTTAAGTATTTGATACAAGTGTGACTTTGTACAGAGAAGGTGCTCCTTGCTGCAGTCTGCTGCTCTCTGGGTGAATTTTGACGTGCCAATGATTCCTCTGGCACCCAAGTCCCTGCTGTGGAGGCGTGGAATTGCTGGGTGCTTGAAGGTGCCCATGTCCTTTGTTAAACCTGGCTATCTGCCATATCCTCAGGTTGCAGCTGACCCTCTCTGCATACCTGGGCTGCTGGCTCTCATCAACAGGAGACACACAGCAACGGAAAGGTGAAATATAATGATCCTAGCCTAACAACTGTGGCTTTAAAGTAAAGCTTTTAAGCTTCTATGCCAGTGTCCAAGAAGATGCAACACATGGAAGAAAACCAGGAAGGAGTTCAGAAACAATTTTTGCCTTTAATTTCTGGCATGTGCTTGAAAATTTCTTAGTCATAGTTCCCTTTTGTTATTTCTGTTCAGCCACCCAATGTCATAATCACTGGGTGTGCAAATATTGCAAACTGCACACCGGTACTTGTCTCCAAAAGAAGTTATTTTTATAGAGTCTGTTTCTCAGACACATATAACCAAAAGCTTTCTGTTAACATCCACTGCTTCAAAAATTAATTTTGACCAAAGATAATATCTGTTTAAGATGATTCATAGTTTTCAAAAGTGCATAAGACTAAAGATGTGTAGAAAATCCTTCCTGCAGGCCTCCAGGGCAGTTTCCAGCCAAGACTGTTGATGTATTCGAGATGTCACAGCTCCCTCCAGCGGGCTACTTCCAGTAGCAGGATTCCACATGCACCACCCCAAAGCTTCCAAACCTCAAACAGAAAATATTCAAACCATTTAAACCATTTTTTAAGAAAATATTTTTCCCCTAAATGTAGTAGCTGATTCTCCCTTCTCATAATATAATAATATTTGAAGCAAAGACTTGTATAAAATCTGAGAAAATTAACATCCCTGGACCAGATATTCCTATAGACTCAAATCAATTACTTCCTGTTTGCCACCATGTAAATACAGTTTTTTGTTTGGAGTAGGGTGGCATGGACTATGAAACCACTACATCTGAGATGTAGTAGGATAAGGAAGGTTTCCTATGTTTACATTCTCCAAGTCATCATTCTCCAACATCAAACTACTGCAACAAGTCCAACACAAATGACATGTCATTCATCTGAACGTATGTGACTCCATGTAGGTTTGTTTTAATAACGTGGATTACTGGTACTTATGAGCCTTCACAGGAGCTGATGCCTTCTTTTATAAGTTGTCAAGTGTGGCAGTGGATGAAGCCATGTGCATGGGAATGACAAAGTCTAGTCCAGGCTAAGTAACAGATCCAAAATGGAAATGTGTTCTTTCTTTCCAAGAACCTGAAAACACAGAACAATTATTTTGGAAAATTTCCAATAATTCTAATTCTGAGTGTCATTTTTTTGGGTGTGATTTTCATAGCCCATAAATCTTTCTAGCTTCTTAGGAGATGATGTCTTGTGACATAAGTATTTTATAGGTCTTTTAATTTTCACAGATACAGTAAACCCCAACATCTATATTATTTTTATATTCATGATTTAATATTATTAGATTGATTATTTAATGTTAAAAGAAAAGTAATGAATGGAGTTTAATGCATTCATTGCGACTCCTTTCCAATCAACTTCTGTTCCCATTACTGACTCTTCAGCAGTGATTCAAGCTGTAGGTTTAAAAATGGGATTGCAGCTGATGGATAGCCCTGCCAAACCAAGGAATAGATTCAGCATGGTGGTTATAGATAGATAGATAGATAGATAGGTGGTGGCTATAATAATCTGCATTAGATACAATGGTATCAGCATCTGGAGACACCACAACAACACTACATAAATCATGTGCAGTGTTATATGTTCTCAAGTATATAATATGTTGCCTGGCAACTGCATGTCTCTGGGCTTGGAAAAGTAACTGGTTTTAATTATGACCCTGTGATACTGTATGACCACAGAATGAAGAACACTCAATCTGCCTGATTGCTTTAAAAATGACATTTATTTTAAAATAAAGCTCTTTTTTGAAATTATCAATATGTCTTGCCTCGATTAAGCATTCTGTGCTTCTGATGTTTTTCCTAAGCATGCACTACAGTATTGCAGTTCAAGGACAATTATGCAGAACCTGTTTTCTTTTCCATTAGTAGTTCAGAATTTATAGAATTTTTAAAGCATTGTTCATGTAGTCAGGGACTAATGCTTCTTTTTTTTTTTCCTCTGTTATTTCTCTGTTTTACTCTCTGTTTCTTTGCTTCTATCTCTCAGCTCACAGAGACAAAGTATTTGGGCTCTTTTGCTCTCCTGTGGCTTGGACTTAACCATGTGTAAGGAAAGGCACTAATATACAGATCATCTTGGCACATATCAGTAGTTTACAACATCCTTCAGCTGGATTTAGGTAAACTAAATACACCTGAAAAGCTAGGTCCCATATATATACTATATTCCCAGGTTTCTGTAAACTGTAGTTCCGGCACTATATTTTTAAAAGACTAAGAGTGGACCTCATTAGTAAAACAGTTTGCAAAGTCATGGAGCTGATGCATGGTCTACTCCTCCACAGTCTTCAGTGTACGATCCTCTGTGAAGAACATTACCTAGAGAAGAAATTGTAAATATCACCCATTTTTGCAGGTCCAGCCTCACTAGAAAGTGATTCAATAATCCCCTAAAGCACTGCCTGGGACACCCTGCAATTATGGGAGTCACCTTTCTATTCAAACTCCCTTTGATGGAGTGAATTAGGAGTAGCTCTTCTATTATGGGAGTGAATACTCCAGCCAGAAGGTGGCTTATAGAAAAGGTGTCACAAATTTGCAACTCTGTTGTGGGCTCCTTCATATTAGAGGGCCTTAAATAAACTCTGTGACAGCTGTTTGGACTGGATCTCTTAGAAGACCTAAAGAGATGCTTAGTTGCTCATAGGCAATAAATCTCATTTAAATCTCATTTAACTTAAATGGGAAAATTGAGCTACACCAAAAAAATATTTTCAAGTGGCATGGACAAATTTTTAGTGAGGCCTAGAGACTGAAGGGTGCCTCCAGCATTACTAACCAGCTGCTGCAGAGCTCTTTGAATTGAGTTCTTGTACGTAGGTATTCAGTTCTACCTTACTTCTATATTTTATCAAACCCCAATTTTATTTTGTTGATTTATTTTTATATATAGTCCCAAGTGCCTATTGAGATTGTGCTCTTTTTGTATTTTAACACCTCCTTGTTTATTAAGAAACCTTCAAGAAATAACTGAGTGTTAGATGACTCCTTGTAAGAAAATAGCCCTGGCAGATCATCTAAGAGAGGATGGCATTAAGAGCAGGCCCTCATATCAGTTGTGTACAGCTTTTTCACTGGATGTATAGGAGCAAAGATTTCCTCAGGTATATTGCTTCATACTCAGAATATTGGACATTAATTTCATGACATTAATTTCATTACATTTAATTTAATTTCATTAATTTCATATTACACTTTCTGACTTTTTGGGGTTTGTGTAAGGAGTCCTTACCTAATTTTATAAAATCTAAGGAATGCACTAAACTTAATAGGAATTTTTTTTTTTGTTGGAGACTTTATTGCTTTGGTTTGAAATTGTATTAGACTGGGAGGACTTCATATTGCTTTTCGTAAAGCGAATTGTGGAGAATAGATACAAGATTATCAGTGCACTTCAGAGGTTGTCTTCTGTATTTGCCAAATTGGTCCAATGTAAGATTTTAGTCCCTACAACTCAAGCACTGAAGTGCCTAATGCCCAATGCAGTCCTAGCTGTCCACTTCCCTTTCATAGTGCATGGGGAGAAGCGACTGCCCAGGAAATCCCGTGTGCTGTGTGGGACCTGCCTTGTGTGGGCCAGAAGGCATGGCAATGGGAATAAGCCTGGGATCCATCCTCAGCTCTCCGGTGTGGGAGTGGGTGTTTTGGAGGAAGCACATGTGCCATAGCCTAGGGAATTCACAGCCACATTTCTTAGTGCCCAAGAATGTAGCTAGAAACACCAGACCCTAGGCAACAGCCAGCCTGGGAAGTAGTCTCTGTGCAGTCATTAAACTTGTGTGGCTGCTCAGACATGATAATAAAATTCACTGAAGAACAAACAGGCAGGACCTCAAGAGAGAAAATGAAAGCAGGTCTTCCTCTACAGCAAGACTGGCAAGGAATGAGATTGGAGAATCACATCTGTTTTATATAGATATAATGTGGAGATGAATTAGAGAAATGATTCTCTGATTAAAAATGTCCTCAGTACTGAGGACTTGGAGGGCATTCAAGATTTAACCTTGAAAGTAAGTGTCCTGTTTTGTACCTCTAAGTTTTTTGCAACAGCAGCAGCTAAAGGGAAACTTAGAGATGAGCTTTACGTTATTTCGTAGAAGTGAAAACACAGGCTCTTATCATCCAGGCTTGACTGAACTGTTCAGCTCCTGAAAATAGGTCACAGAGAGACTCTGCACTAATTAGGAAAAGTTGGCAAAAACAATCATTGCAAGTTAAAAATGTGTGTCAGATTCGTTTTCCTTGCATAGTTGATCTGGAGGTGATGTATGAGCAGGTTTAGTACCAAAGCAGAACATACTGAAGAGGATGACTCAGTTCTGGGAGCTGTAGGGAACAAGTTAAATCAGGTTCACTTTGCAGAGCAGCAGCTTTTGATAACTCCTCAAGAACGTCAAGCAACTGCAGCTGCACCTTCCCCAAAGGCCCCATAGCATATTGACATCTATCCACGCAGTTAAAATTTTCCCTTTTTTCTTAGGTCCAATTTTCTGTTTGATGAATTCAAACTGCTACTTCCCTTGGCAGAATTCAAGAGAGGGCTTGAGTGCTGCTGAGTCAGATACTGGCCTTGAAGTATTTGGGATGCAAAACAGAAGTCCCAAGGCTTGTGACAGGCATCTCCCAAGTTTGTACATACTCAGGTAAGAAGCTCTGCTGTGCCTGTGGAGAATGAATTATATCAGGCTGGAGAGCTATAAAACTGATGTGTGAGCAGGACAGCATGGGATATGTGACCTACTCTGGGCATTCCATATGAAGCTGTGGGAGGCTCCTAGACTCTATTTTGGGGCCCAGACATCCAACATTAATCTGCAATGTTGTAGTGCATAAGTTTGAGATCATTGTGCAAATTGTAGACATGAAACCCTGTTTCGTCTTCTCCTTTCTCTGGGTATGCAGGTTCTGTTTTCTGGACATGTTTAATTACAGGCCAAAACCTCTCATGTACAAAAGGAATGGAGAGGACTGTCAAGCAGACAAGTGTGCATGCAGCAAGGTCAGCTGCCTGGCCAATGGTTTAGTCTCTTCTAGAGTAGGCTTATGTGCAGATTGTTATAGAGTTAGACTCTGTTTTTTCTTGCATTTTCATTACTTTGCTAATGAAACAAAGGAGTGATTAATTTATCTTTAGTGTTAAACAAGTATTTTACTTACCTTCTGTTAGAACAATGCTGTGGATAAGTAATCATGCAGAGCAGGTACCAGCATGGAAGGAGAATTTAATTTGATCTTTGTGTGTGTGTTCCAGACTGCTGAATCCATGTGATATAAAATTACTGACTTCAAGAGACTGTAAGATTCTGTATCTTGAAGAGTATCTGAATGACAGGAGAAGCTGTGTTTCTTTTATTAACTTCCAGCATTATTTCACTATGTGAATCATTTCAGTATGCAAAGCTGTCATGAAAATTTGCAAGCCTAGGCTCACAGTCCTACTTACACTGTTTACTATGATGAAAAAAAATCATACCTTACTCACACATCAAAAAACTGATTACCTCAGGCAAACAGAATCTCAACCAGCTTGTTTTCCTTTAGCTCTTTCAAAAAAACAGACATTGTGAAAACATCCTCTGTTGCTTTTCTTTTTAGCAGTTTCTATGTTAACTTAAGTTATCTTGAGTCAACCCAGGAACTCACTGAACGTGTGGCTACAACTTATCTTGAACTGGGAAGAAAGGACTTGATATTCCTATTTAGAAAGGAATACAATAAGGCTATATCTAATGTTTAGAAAACATTTTATCTAGATGTTTCTCTCACTGCCAGAAATCTCATTAGCCTTTTTTAACATGGCAACTAAAATAAGAATGTGAGTATGAAATAACTATTCTGAAAATTAACATTTCACAGCGCCTATATTGCACAGCTCAAAGTGGGGATGTTTGTTGTGGTTGATTTTGCCAAGGCAGTATGAAGCTAATGTCTTTTACAGAAAGCAGGCTCTCAAAGGAGAGAAAATTAATCTCTGGTGAGAGCAGTTCTCTACTTGTCAATATTCTGTATTATTTTTGCTAAGAAAAGCATATTTCCCCTCTTCAGCTATGGCGTCAGTAGCTCATTCACTAAGATATTAAAAGAGACAATAAATGGTATCACAACATCCGAGCCAAAGCTTATTTTCAGAATAGAGCACAGAAGCTGCTGTGTGCGTGTGAAGTGTCTTTGCTGGATCACGGCCCTTTTCCATTTAACTTCTGTTCCGTTACCTGAGACCTCACTGCATAATCACTGTGTCCTGCCACAATTCTAAAATTTTCATATTGCTCTTCATAATTGTTCAAATCTTTTCAAAGTCTTACTCTTATATACCAGCTAGAAAATATCTTTCCTTTCATCTTAAAGCAGACTTAGCAGTAAGGCTTTTTAATTCTTGTTTTTCAAGATTAATTCATGGTGAGTGAAACAAAATAAGAAGAGGGACATAAGCTTAGTTCTTCCTTGCATCACACTTCCTCGCTGGAGGTAAAGCTGTGTAGCTTCTGGGGTGGCCAGGAAGAGAAGGCAGGAGGTAGCTCTTGTAACTCTAATCCCTCTCCTTTCCTTCCCCCTAACACCATCCCATTGAGGAGCAGAAATACCAGGAGTATTTCCACCACTCTTAGCTGAAGCATTCTGGCCCATGAAGACAGAATGTTCCATGTCTACTTTACTGCACCTCTGCAAATGTCACGCTACCTTTAAACCTTCTTGTCACACTGTGCCCAAGAAATCACCCCACCACCAAGCCAGAGTCAATCTCACCATCCTTCTGGATTCCTGCCTGTAGCTTGGACCTGTCACACTGACACAGTATATCCACAGACCTCTCTTCCCTTATATCAGCCAGGAACAGGACCTCTGCCTGTTTGGGGGCTGGAAGAGCAAAGGAGTGCATGCCAAGATGCTGGATTTCAGCTGGGGACTTCAGGAAGCTCCATTGCCTGAGCAGCCACCTCATGGGTGAGATTGAAGGAGATGGTGGTGGTAGTAGGCATGTCATAGAAGCCCAGCTCAAAATGCTGTCTTGTCTAAAATTTTGCAGTTAAAAGGGGCTTAGATGATAAAAATTGAAAGTCCTTTATTACTGAAAAAAAAAATTTAAAAGATAAAAATACTAGAATCTGTAATTTTGTTCCTTTTTTTAGTCCTCAAAAAGAAGAAACTAGCGTTGACTTTGAGAAGAAAGCAAAGAATTAAAGTTCTTCTGCTCAGACACTTGGACTGGATCCAGCCAGGCAGGTGAGGCATTAAATGAGATGGCACATTTAAAAAAAAAAAATCTATTCTGCATAATATATTAAAAAAGAAAAAGAAAAAGAAATGTGATTCAGCGTTGTTACTAATTTTAATGAAGACAACAACACATAATCATTAAAGAAGGAATTTCTCAAGTTATAAAGGTAATTGAAGAGAGGCAGTTCCACCCATAGTCCTATGGCAAAGTTTTTAAGGCTTATTGCATGTTATATTCAGCCCACTGTACCCTGTAATGTTTTCAAAATGAAAGTTGTCTGAGGATAAAAACATTAACTAGATGAGGTCTTGCAATTCAATTTAGATAAAGAGAGAGCCATGGCTGTTTCTGAGTTCTTGATATTTTTTGCTTTATGTACAGACATGCTGCAAAGTCTCCAGTGTCCTTTTGCATAAGCCTGCTGAAAGTCTTCATGCACAAGTATTAACTGAACTTTTGGAAATGAATATTCATTATGTTTCTTGCATCTTCATGATCCTTGGGGAGCTTGTAATGAAGGAGCATGTAGGAGAAAAAGGTAACTTTATTCTCTTTCTGCAAGACCCTCATAAACAGCTTCAAAGCTAGATGAAAATGCTTTGTGCTCAGTCACCGATAAGTTTAGTGCCACTGTGTTCAAAAGGATCCTTCTGCAAGTTAAGCTTCAGCTCACAGAGGGGGCAAAAGTCTCATTCTGTGTGGGTGTCATTAATTATGGCAAACACACGCAATGATCTCCTTTTTTGTTGATGACTCATACTTTGAGGATAAATAAGATCATTTTCCTCACAGTACTAGGTAAGAAGAGACTGCAGTGCCTTATCTGAAAGTCCATTAGGATATTGGCAGATTTTTAAAATTGAGCATACAGCAATGTATATACTTTATTTCAGCATCTTTTCGTGTTTTAATAACTTCCTTCTGTAGTGTCAGGAATTAGAGAAAAAAACCCTTTGAGGAGAGGCTGCAGAGTTGAATAACAGTTTCCCTTCATCCGAAGAATCCGCTTCACTTTTCTCTTGTGCTGCCCTCCCCTCTGTATTTTCTCTTTTGCAGGGTATTTGCTCCTCCACGGGCACTCACCTGCCATTTGACTTCTCCAGGTATGTGATAAGCCCAAGTCACCAGGTCTGTAAAATCAGTTCAGTCTCTCTTCTGACCCTTTCTGGCCCATATCTATCCTACCACACACCTACCCTGTCCTCTTCATTCACTGTGTGTTACAAAGGACTATCCTCCCCTGGGAGGAAAGGAAGTGTGTTCCACTTTCTAGGGGTAAATGAGGTTTCCTGCTAATTGCACTAAGTTGTATCCATCACTGCAACAGCTTCCATTCCTGCCTCAGCAGTGCAGGAGCCGTGAGCTGGGCAACTTGTCTGTGCTGCTTTGCTGGCCCAGCTAGTCTGGTGTGCAGAGGCTCAGCCAGCTCTGCCGGGTACAAACCTGCAGAACCAGAGTGTCCACCAGCCCAGGGGTATTGAATACACCTGTGGGCCAGTGTCACTCTCTGCTGGGCTGCCTTAGTTGCAGCAGGGTCGCAGCAGTCACCTTTCTCTGGTCTATGGCACAGAATGAGACAGAGCAGGACAGGGAGTGGGGAGTTTTGGCTAGCTGCAGGCTGATGCTCTGAGTGAAGGTGACAATGCAAATGTGTCCAAAGGGTCCTCCAAACGTCTGGCTAGGAATTACAAGCATTGGAGCAAAGTGGCACAGGCATTTTTTGTCAGAGGCCAGGGCAGGTGGCACATGGCCTTCTGTCTACTGAGAGGTGATGGCACTAACCCTGTGATTAATGCAAACTCCACATTTGATAAACATTTCAGAGGAAGCAACAAACCTTTGAACACGAGGAGCAATGGAGGTACTTTGTGCCTGCGGTACTGGCACGGCCCTTACAAAAGACCTCCTGATCTTCTGAAGCTCTTTAAGTGGTAGTCCTTGCTGAGGCCTGGTGACAAGAGGAAAATTCTTCAATGCTCTATTTAGGAGCAGCGATCAGAAAAACAGAAGTGCCTGTCTTCAGTTTTAGTCAGTGCTTTGGCCTCAGGAGGACAACAAGCTGTCACTGTGTGCTTTCTACCTGGACCGAGGACCTGTCAGGCTGGCTGTATCCTGTTTGCTGTACTGAAATCTAAACATGGGTCAAATTATTTACTGGCCTGCCCTGTACTTGGCACAGCTGGGACTGCTGCATTCACGCTGCATGAGGATACCCCAGTCCTGTGCTGGTGTTTTGTGTTTCCTTCCTGGCAAGCTTGGAGAGAGGCTGTATCAGAGTCACGTTGCATGCTTGCACGTGTATAATGGCTTTGTTTACACACATGCAGTCTAATCTGCACTTCAGTTTCAAAATATACAGAACATATGTCTGCATATATCCACTGCTAGCTTGCTTTGTGGACCTTGAACTCCTGGAAAGAAAATTAAGCTATTGCTTATGATGAGCAACCTGCACTGGGCACAGGAGTGGTGCTAAGAAAAAGCATCACCCAGCCACCCAGTCATCTGAAAGTCAGAGTTGGAGGTCAGGATTTGGTAAGCAAAATGTTACACCAATTCTACTTTCCCAGCTTCTAAATTATGCAGGCCTTGTTTCCAGAGCTTTCCAGAGCTCCACTGATTTAGCCAGCATCTATTGACACCTAATATCTTCTGGTTTCCATCATCCAAGAGGGATTATGAACTTGGAAAGGTTATTCTCTTTCAAAAATCTCCTTTGCATGGATGGGCTTGTAAGTTCTCTGATGATACACAGCAGCTCATCACAGCAATAATTTCCATGATATGAGAATTAAAATTAATTGAGAAAGAAAAGGAAGAGCAGGGAGGTTTCCTTGCCTATTGGATCACCCAGAGCAGCTTTCTCTCCGGTGGTCTCACCTTGTCCACAATCTTGAGGGAGACAATATAATCATAATCTAGCTGAAGTAAGAGGAACAGAAAGGAAGGGTACATTTTACATCAGCTTCAGAAGTAATTGTCTGAGATAGTTAGGAAAGCTGGCCCAGTGTTCACACTGTGAATTGTTTTTCTTTTCATCTTGGCAGGGCTGGTTTTGATCACCTATCCTGAGCAAAGAGTTGCATACATTAATTAGGAACAAAATGTCATCTCACTAGAAAACCACCTGCCATGTGGAAAGTTGTGCTGTGAAACTACGTCTATAACGTAAATGCAGATTTAGATGTCTTGATGACAGAAGCTGAGAGAGCTGACACAACTGAACAGCTACAACAAGCCAGCCCAGCCTTAGATTAGTAGTACAGCTGTACTTGGTATGTGTAAATTATGGAGATCCTTTGGCAGAACCCCAAACTGTCACCAAATCTGGGTCTCTCTCCATCATCCCAGTGTTCCTCACAAACCGCTACAAGACTCTTCCCTGTGCTTAATTTGACCTTGTTTGTGAAACAAAAAGTCTCCATTGCCAAAAGGCTTAAAATTCTGCAAACACTGATTAAGGCTGGAGCTTTGCCTTTCACTTCAGTGGGGGCGGGTTTGGGCTCTTGAGCAGTGAGCCATGAGGGAGAGAACAGGGTGATCTAAGAGAAACACGCTTGGTCCTTGATATGGCCAAGGCTGGAGGCCAAAGACTTTTAAACATTGAAGTGTGTCATTGGTAGATTACACATATCCTGTCATAATTTAACAGTGGGCTTAGAGAATTAATCTCTTAAGAATAGACAGCATGAGGAATATTTGCAAAATGAGGAAGTGAATTTCTCTGTTTATATCATTTAAATAAAACTTTTTTTTTTTTCAATCATCCCATAGAGCTGAAAAATAGTTATGATAAACTGACTTTTCAGCCAGCTTTTTCTCTGTAGAGATACAACAGCAAGGTACTGTGGTGGTTCCTTAGTGGCTGTGAGTAATATGCTGTGAGCACCATGGCTGGGCAATCATCCTTTTCCTCCAGCTGCCTATGCACAGTCTGTTCTCATCCATTAGGCCCAGTTAGTAAACCAGCAGAAAACAAGTCTAAAAATAAAAATTTAAAATAAAAATAAATTTTAAAAAATCAGTGCACTGTTAAATATGCTCCTGCTAAAATAAAAGAAATGCTTCTGAAAAGTTTCTCCCAGAAAGTACATAATCTTTTTTCTTCCCTTTCAGGGTGACTTGATTTTTACTCCCATGAATGTCATTTAAGAGACCCTGCTGAGCAAGATTGAATCTGAATACAAAAGCTTAAAGCTCACTTTCTTTATACTGTTATCAGCATGGTCTGACTCATTTCAAACAGATCAAACTGAGTGTTTCATAGAAAATTTTATTTTCATTTTTTTTCTTGTGACTGGATTAAGATAAAAATGCCTCAGGAAGTAGAATTGATAAGAAATATAGGTGTTTGTACAAGAATCAAGGCAGTATTTCTGACTGCCTGAGTAGCACAATAGCATCTTCTAAAACAATGGTTCAAAAGTTAAAGACAAATAAAAGAGCATTTGGCGTTCTGACTACCTGACCTGGTTGATTGATAGACACAGGAACCTGTTTTGCCAGCAGAACAAAACCACCAACTCTACTAACATTTCAAACTCCTTTTGATGAATCTATAACAGTAAAGATCCCATGTTGTTGATTTAATGATATTCTATGAAATCTGGACATCTCAGTGTCCAACCAGAATGATAATGTGTTCATCCTCACAATGCTGAACCTGCAATATCAGACTAAAGTTGTTTGTTTTTCTTAACAGAGCACATAGTTTCTAAATGTTTGATTAAATCTCTGGGGACCTGATATTCTGTCTTGACCAAGAATAAAAAAAAATGAAAGCTGTCAAAAGAAGATGATGAAAAGCAAGCAATAGGTTCTACAGTGGCTTGACAACCTGCCAGCTCCTCCTTTATTTTTGTAAATGTGCTGGCTCATGGTTTTTGGGATTACTTGTCAATAGAGTATTGAATCCCTGCATAATTCCTTTCATTAGGCTTACTTATATAAAACCAATTATATTAAAATTTTTTTTTTTGGCCATGATATATGTCACATCATCTGGGTGTTAGAAAAGATTGCTCCTCTCTGAATAAAATGGAGCATATATAGCAAAATGTAAATCAAGCATTACAATTAAACTGCAGTTCTGAAGTTTATAGTGTTTCCACTGAGAATATCTTGGGTGCTTGGGTATATGGCATCACCATTAAATTATGACACTTGCTTACATTAATTGTCGTAGTTTTTAAGTCTGAATTACTAAGAAGTCACTATGGACCTCTGGTTGATCTGCTGCGTTATATAGAGCAGAGATTTCAGGAATGGCTGCTTCAGGTCTCATAGTTCAAATTGAAACCGAATGTGTTTTCTAGAAAAAGGTCCAATCTTGATTTAAATACTTGCTGTGCTAGAACTCCCCCAAACCCAGACATTTTTTTTCTGGGGGCAGACACCAGGGTCTGCAAGGCTGGCTGAGATTCTGCTCCACAGCAAACAGGCTGTTTATGGCCAAAACAGTCAGTGTAACCTAAACAACTTGCTTTTTTTATTGCACAGACTTTTCTCCTCTCCTTTTCAAAATGAAGTTTTGACAAGACTACAATACTGGACACAGTATTTTGCTAGTTAGCAAATCATAATTTACAGTGCTGAAGAATTTCAAGGATATTTCATTCTGGCTTTATGAGTCTTTTGTTTTGATATTGAAATCCCTCACAGTGTTCCTGATGTTTCTCCCTGCGCATTGCCAGGAAATGTTTATGTGCTGGTGGCCATGTTTACCAAAGTGATGTACTGGTCTGTGACAAATATCAACATGCAAGGCTCTTTCTACCTTCACAGAGCAGATGTAATAATGGATATTTATTTTCAAGCTGATAGTGATTTGGAGAGAAACGGTCACATGCTCTCAGGCACATGGTGTGATTCTTGGGGATGTCCTGGGAAGGTTTGAAAGTTGGTTTTGGTGACCCCACAGGTTGCTTCCAATCCAACATATCCTGTGGTTCTGTGATTTGATGTTTGACACACAGACCTACACAATGTTCCTTTTTTCCTTCTCTATATTTCTTCAGCAGGCTGTGGGACACTCATAGTCTAACCATCCAAATCATCCTAAAGGTCTGAAAAACCTTTCTGTCTCGTAGGGATATAAAAGGGGCTAGAATTCATATTCTTAAAGCTTTAATTCCTTTTGCTAATTATTTCTTTGTTTCCTTTAGATTCCTTGGCATCTGGGTCAGTTCTTGTTCTTGACATCCTGAGTTCAGGTGAAATTGGTGCTAGTGTTTACCTTTTTGCTAGGATGCAACGGAAACTGGAACAGGGGAGTAAAGAGTCGAGAGTGTCCCCAGCACTGGCTGTGCTGCACCAAAAATTTACATTTCACAGGGACCAACTGTAAATGGTTTTAATCTTTCTCTGATTACAGAGGCAAAGAGGAAGCTTCAAAGTAGTCTCGATATTCCCCTGCTCCCCACACTCCTCCAAGGGCGCAGGCTGTGCAGAAGGGCCATGGCACACAGCCACCAACGCAGCCTGTCTTTCTCAGCTGAAAATGCATTCAGCCCTGCCTCAGCCAGCCCTGGGAACCTCTGAGCACCCCCCTGTTATCTGCTCACCTCCCTCATATGGGAAGATCTGCTTTGCTCTTTCTAGCAGAACACATACCCCGGGAGAGCTCTGCTGCTTGACTGGCAGCAGTCCTCAGCCCAGCCCCACACAGAGTTTCCAGCTCCAGTATCCATGCTGGGCCCCCTGTGTGCATCTGGGAAGGCAAATGCCCTGCTTTCCTCTCCTCTCCCCACAGCTCATTGTGTCCCATCTCATGAGCACACCTGGTCAGCAGTACAGCCAGCACTCAGCCTTACTCCTGTTTAGTTTAATTTAACTGCTTAGTTTTCAGATATGAAGCTTAGTCTCAGGCCTTATTGAGCAGACCCATCAGATGGGCTACATTTGGTCTGGTCAGGTCTTTTTATTCCACGGTATGGATGAGTCGACATCTGCAAAAGCCTTCTGAAAGAAAAGGCTTGAATTTATTATGTAAATGTGTATTAGACAAACAAGGTTTACACCAAAATATGCACGAAGAGGCTTTCCAGAAAAAAAACACATTAAAAATTTCCTTTGAAAAGTACCTTATCATAAAGTGCTATTTCCCTCTGTAAAGAGGTGCTATATGAAAGCTGGCCTGGCTACACACCTTTTTTTCTAAATATTCATAATGGAAATGCTCTATTTGAAAATCTAAAAAGAAACCCAGACCAACTTCAATATTACTAGTTAATATCAGTTTTAAAATATGTCTTTCCTACTCATCCCATATGGAAAAACCTGTAGTCTAATATCCTAGCAGTTATTTGGATTCACAAAAGGACAAGATTAGTGAAAAAAATTTTGTCCTGATGTGTATTTTTATCTTTTTAGATCCTATTCATAAAACAGTTCTGAAGATTCTCTTCATAAACTAGAGTGGTTCCAGTAATAAAGCTTTTCCTTATCCTATCTGACCCAACTGACAGGGTTTGGCATGTGTCTGTGTTCCTTAAAAGCATGAAAGCAGAGAACATACCTCCCAGTGTTTTGTGGAGTGCTCTTGATACCATGGGCGTGTGTCTCATTAGCTTCCTAGGAGCTAAACCTTAGTAAATGTCATAATCAGAGGAAAATTACAAACTTGACTAAATGGTTCCAGCCGCCTGCTGCTTTGAGGAAGACATTGTGTTTATCAAAAAGAGACAAATTCAATTCTCTTTTAGGACAAAACAGCATTTAAGGATGTTGCTTCAGTTGTTACCTGCCCATGCATGATCTTCACTGAGCAGAATATTGCTCTGACATGTCACAGCTGCTCAGGGGGTCGCAGGAGAACACCTCTGGACAAAGCAGAACACAAATGCTTTTCTGCAAGTCCCTTCCTATTCCTATTCAGAGGCAAGTGGCTGCAGAGGAAAGAGCATGGACCTGAGACAGCGAATATGTTACCAGTGTGGAGACAGAGGACACCTTGTGTGTCCTAGGTAGTTATGTACCTAGTGGTGTAGAAGTGACTCATACATAAAGGGCCTGGGGAAAAAGGAGCTGAAACAAAGGAGGGATTGAGAGACAGTCCTGTAACTGCACAGAATAGTAGTCCAGGATTGCCAAGTGCCCTTTGCAATACTCCTCTACAGTGCTGTGATTTATTTTCTGGCATGGCTAAATTACTGGGATGGCGTGAGGAGGGAGAGTAGATGCTACCAAGCAGTGATGCCAGCTCAACGTCCTCTGAGAGTACTCCTGTGTAAAAATTCCCACATGCATTTACTCAGGGGTACAAAGAGGGGACTGGGAAGCCAACTCTAACTGCACTTCCTAAAATGGAGAACTCTGCTATTTTCAGGAGGTAGTGGTTGTTCTGTGAGATAAACAAGATATATTTCCCTGATTGTTCCTGTCTTGACAAATGTAGTTCTTCTTGGAATAAAAAGGGTTCTACCAGATCATTAAACAACATAGTTGTCTCAACTTGCTTTAATTAAGTATCGCAGTATTACTTTTTCTATTGCTTAAATAAAAAATAGTTACAGCTTTGCTGTCTGCAGTTTTGTTTTTATTCTATTTCTCCAGGAAAGCAGTTATTTCTGTGAAAACTCAGCAGGGGAGGGTTAGAAAGGGTGAGCAGTTCATCTACTTTCATTGAAAGAAAATAAATGTGATTTTAAACAAAAAACCTCTAAGAACTTTTTCCTCATTTCTGATTCCGCTTTAATCAGGAGAAGCATGAGCCAGAATTACCAGCCATAAGTACAAGGAACAAGGAGCTTGGACAATGAAGAGAGAATGGATGTAGGACCATAGCTGGCATCTTCTTTGAGGTCACGCTGCTCTCTGAGAGATTTGCTGTGAAGGACATAAAAGCCTGTGGTGCCTACAGAGCTGCCCATGTGACAAACTGTCCATCTGTTTGATGTACCTACAGAAAATATGGACCGATTAGTCTAAACCACAAGGATCTCATGTTGTGAAATGTCTGACTTTTCCTTTGTTGTTCCAAGTGTAGTTTGACCTTCTTGTGCCTAGCAGGGATGTTTAAGTTGTAACAGACTTGCTACTGGACCTGTGGTCATGAATTGAGTCAAAATTCTTGCACACAGGGCGTTATGATAAGTTAGTAATGCCTATTCTGGATCACTGGCTTTCTCAAAATACCATTGTGTTTACTGCAGTAGATTCAGTTGTCACTGAACAGCAAGGGATGACTAGTCTTTTGCTATTTTGATGAAGATAAACCCTTTTGGAATTATTCCAGTATGGCTTTTCTCCAGAACCTCCTGGAAATCACATCTGGCAGAGGTGAAATTCACATAATAACGGCATTGAAACAAAAGCTCTTCAACTTTCCTTACCTGAAATTACATGAATAGCAGTCAGCCATGGAAAGCAACCACTGACCATTAAAGGAAAGGAGGATGCCTGGGGAAGGTAGACAGCACTAGATGTATTGGCTGTGGCTGGGATTCAGTAAATGTTCAGCATAGCAGCCCCCGTGATGTGGTTTGGGTTTGTGACTAAAATTGTTGACACCACCAATATTATGTCCATTAATGACCATTGCTTGCACAGTGTTGTTGCTGTCTCTCCCACTCTGCCCCCTTCCCCCTCAGTGAGTGAGCCGAACTGGTCATAAGGGATTTCCTGTGAGATGATGCCATGCTCAGCACTAAAAAATGGGGAGGTTTTCTTCCAAATCCGTTGTTGCTCTGAGACTACCTTGGCATTGCTCTCTTGTAGAAGGTGGTGAATGAATATTTTGTGTTACTTGTTTTTTCCTCCTTCCTTCACTTATTAAACTGTTCTCATCTCAACCTAGGAGTGTTCTTGCTTTCACTCGTCCTGTTCTACCCAGTTCTGATGAGAGGATGTGGGGGTGCTTAGCTCCATGGTCAACACACAGAAGCGGTCCAGGTCTGTAGTTCTCTTCAAAAGGATGTATCAAGGAGTGCTTACCTGAGTCATGGTTTGGTCTTTAGATGGTTGCAGAGCTCCCTTCAGAGCATATGCATCCAGCTTTCAGCCAGCACAACACAGGAGCGTGTCTGGCATAAACCCAGGTAAAATCTACTCAAACCATGGCAGTCTTTTGTCTCTAGCAAGAGTGCATCTACACCACATTATTGAGTCACTTCACAGGTGGCTATTGAAACAATGCTCTCCAGGAAATACACTTAATGGGGTAGTACAAGTATCACACTTCTGAGTTTCTTAGAGCAGGGAGTGAATCTACTGCCTTAGGCAGTGCTTGAAGATGTTTGAAGCAGGGATTGCTACTGCTGTCCGAACACCTCATTTCTCCCATGCTGTTGCAGCCGAAGGTTCCTGTCCTTTTGCTCCTTCAGTCTTGCCTCCTTGACCCATCCATGTGAAATGCAAGCTACAAAACACTAGAAAAAGGGCCACCAAAACTCAGACTGCTATTTGGTTGTGGGCGATTAAAAAACTTCATATTTTATTTGGCACAGTAGTATTTATTTCTTAGCAACATATATTTCTTTGTCAAGTGTAGTTGCAAGTTCATATAATATTCAGTGAGTGCTTCTCTGCCTCCTGAAGTGGTTTCAGTCAGCCATTTAGCACATGCTTCACATGAATGTCACCTTATTCTTGCTACATTAAACAGCTGACAAATTGTTTCAAAGTTTTTGAAAGATTTATACTTTACATATTGAGACTAAGTATATTACAGTGATGTGTGGTCATTCCAAGGTGTCAGTTCATAACAAAATAATCTGTCTCTTCAGGATCATCTGTAACCCCTATTTGTAGTAGAAGGTGGCAGAAGGATAGCCATGATAATGATTAGTCTTGACGTCTGAGGAACCAAAACTAAAGTTAGCCAAAGTTAGTCAAAACCCTGAAAGAGAAGAGCCGCCTCTAACAAAAATATCAGAGCAATCAAGATGCTAGAGGGAGATAGTGTTGCTGGTAGTTGTGGATTCAACAGAGAGAAGCTATGCTCCTCTGATAAAACAATTAATGTTCAAAGGAGGTTCAGTTAATAACTGAAATACTCTCATTTAAGTCAACAGAAAAACAGGGAGATTGGTAGTTGATTTATACAGCAGAAATATCTTGTTGATTATAGACCCAGAAGCAGGCAAAGTCCTTGATTTAAGTATTAAACAGAAGTATGATATCCAGTTGTCAGCTGTTTAAGAAAAAAATTTTAAAGGCTTTTTAAAACAATATATAAAATCACAATCAGAAAATACTAACCAAGTGTAGAAATTGCTGGGATACCGGGAGCAAACCACACTCAAACTCCCCAAGCTTCAAAAGGATTGGGGAACTTCTAGTTTACCTGCATGTGAGAAATGTGCATTTGCAATTGAGAAACAAAAAAAGCAACAGTTTTAAGGACCACATTGTGGTGTTTCACAGCTCATGAGCAGGCCAAGCATCACAGGCTGTCTAGCAGTAGTTGGAAGCACTGGTCCTTTGGACAGTCAATCTAAGCAGAACTGCACTGCCCTAGACTTTACCCTGGATAAGAATATCCTCGGGTGGATTTGGCCCTCGGTAATTTATGTTGTGGGGATCTGAATTTAGATTCCTGAAGTCATGAGCCAATATCTGAGATTTTGGTGTCAAACGGGTGCAGGTATCTATAGTCACATATAAAGTTTCATTTGGGGAATGAGGAACATTCCTTGCTGTAAGATGGAAAACAGGGATGTGTTTGAAGTTAGCCCTCGTTTTTTTTTTTTTTTCCTACAAACATAATTCTTTTTATGGAACTCTTAATACGGACAGTCAAAAATCTTAAACAACAGACTAAATGTTTTAGAAACAAGCACTCAGAAGACATAATATCCTATGGAGAGATATCTTGGCAGCATGCTGTGAAATAGCATGACTTTTGCTTCAGTAGGAATTCAGAAAAAGCCTAATTACATCTACTCTGAGAGTGGGTACCCAGTGAAATTCTCCATGGGTACGAGGAAATTATATCCCTACCAGACAGAAAGCAATTTTCTCTAATCTGAAAATAGCAATGTGAAAAGAGGGTCAGCAAAGAAAAGAGACATAGAAGAAGAAAAAACAGTCAGAGTCTGATTAGAGAGGGGAAGGAAGCAAAATTGGTACATGGCATAAGATAGAGATCCCTGCTTGTGTGCTCATGAGATGGAATATTGTCTTCAATTTTAGCATTAGTAAGACTATTTAGATTTCACTGTAAAACAGTCATGATGCTCCACATTCACCAGCAAAGGGTTGCATTGACAGAGAATGATAAAACATTATTAAATTAATAAATTGAACCCTCCAGCACAAAAGGGATATGCAATTAAAGACTGCTTACCAGAAAACACACATCACTGGCTGTCTTAAAGCTATGCTAGCACTTGAAGGAAGTGTGAAGCACTATTTAAATTCCTACAGCAATTAATCAGTACACTCCATTTCCCCTTGGGGGAAACAAAGCTGCCCTTAATTGTCCATTTCCATATTCAACGAGAATGAGGGTAAATACTCCAGCAGCCTGTTACCATCCCATCCTACCCTTCTCCAGCCCCCTGTCCAAAGTACCACCGATGCACACAGAAGTTCCCTGTGGTTGTGTTTCTGAAATGGCAGCTGGGCAGCCAGTGTCCAGGCTGGATGAAGGGCCTGAACTAAGGTTATTCCACATCCCAGAGAAGTCCGTGCAATAAGATACAGCACCGTGGTAGCTCTGTTGCTGACAAGGGTTGTCACAAATATGATAATAAGCAGCCACAGAGGAAGTTGTTTCAGCATCTGCTATGAAAATATTACTTAAAGTGAATCTCCACTCATGACCACAGACTACCTTTATTCTTCAGAAAAAAACTCCACTGCAGAGGAAAAAAACATGAAAATAATAACTTGTGTAGAAACCTTACATTTTGAGCCTTGAACAAACCCCCTTTGATATAGCAAGCTCAAAATAAGACATTTAACAGTTTGGTGCAGTTTGAATAATTTAATCTGAAAGAATCAGGCTAATTTCAGTCATTCACAGATTTATTTTTCTTCATTTGTGGCCACCTGCACAACTTGATATCTTTCAATGGGTTGTGTCTTCATCTGGATCTTAGTGAATGACTCATTTCTGTTTGATGCACTCGCTTTGCTTCTCATCTCTTCCAAAAGCATGTATTTAATGAAACTGTGTGTAATACTTCGGTTCTGTTTGTTTTAAAATGCAGCCCAAGTTACTAATGATATATTCCTGAAGATGAAAAAATTAAGACTATAGGAACAGTGAATGCTGTCATGCGAAATCCAGAAGTTTGGCACTGTCAAACGGGACTGCTGAACACAGGAAGCAATTTGAGAATTCATCCCTCAAGCTATGCTTGTTCGATTAAACTGGTTTAAGAGTGGCTAAGAGAATGAGTCATGTTATTTCATGGTGTGCTTGATGAAACACATCTGTGTAGTGCAGCTATGGATCAGAAATGTCTTGCATGCTACCGCAGCAGCATTCATGGAGTCGCACTCAGGATCCAAGAGTGTTCAGGGAAGAAAACGTGAATGCCAATGCCTGTGCTGCCAGGGCACTCAACACAATTAGCAGGTGAGAGATGGTTACTGTACCCACCTGGCTGGGTGGCCAGCTTCTCCACACCAGGCACTGGCTTTTGGGTACTGAACTACAGCAATTTGAACAGGTTCTTGAACATGTGTAGCAGTTTCCTTTGGAGACTGAGGCCTCTTTATGGGACCTTGAATTGAGACGCTTAAAATAGGAGCCAAATTGAACCACCAGACCCTAGGGGGCTAATAGTGCCCATAGGAACAGAAAATCTTTGCTTCACCATTTAACTGCCATGTAGTTCCAGTATAAGATGAATTTTCTCTTTAAACCCTTCAATTAAATAAATCCAAAATCTAAATGTATATAGGTATTAACCTTTTTCTCTTTAGCATTCCTCTTGGTCCTCAGATTTTACCTCTAGTGCCTTCTCAGCTTTTACATTCTTTAAAACTAGAGTAACTGTGGAGATATTTTAACACTCAAAGCAGTTTTCCATGCTCAGATTAGTAGTAAAAGGAATTTACATTGGTAAAATATAATGAAAACCATTTACTGGTTTTTATTGAAGAAATCCTGATATTTGACCCACCCAGATAGTTTAAATATTGACTGCTAACGTGACCTTTTACAGCTGTTTCTTTATCAAGAGGATTATCAGTTATGATTCATGGACTGGTGAGGAGTAAGAATTCCATGTAATTCTTTGTAGCTGCATAAACTGCTGGAATGAGATTTTAGATCCCCTGTCACTGCTGCTGCACATCATGGCTTTTATAGCATCACTTTGGAGGGATCCCTGAAGTGTTTGAAGTGCAAACTATTTAACTTAACTTTGTGGACTCAGAAAGCAAAAAAACCCAACCAACATGGAGTCCTGGGATGCAATGCAAACTGCACATCATCTTTCCAGGCACATTTTCATCAGGTCAGCTCTCCTTTTTGTCTTATTCATCAAACCTTTTGTGTAGCATTCACAGCACTGCATAAACATTAAAGCCCTTCTTAGCTATTGGGAAATGGAAGTCCCAACATGCTTTATGCTAGCAGTTTTCTTGGAAGCAAGTTTCTTACAGCACAGTTGGAATTGCATTTGAAATACTTTTGCCTCTCCTGACATCAGTCTTTATGAACAGGCCAAAATAAGCATAATCTTGTTCAATCATCCTTCATTTTTCCAATCACAGTAGGAAGAATTCTTGGAACTATTTTAGTAGTCAGTAGCATGGAAGCTGCTCCTGAGTTTGCCCAGTTTCAGTGGCTATTACTAACACGCAGCATTTGCCAAGAAGCAACAGGATTTATTTCTGTGGTTTTGCAAGTGTTTTGGTGAGGGCACTAAGCCAACAGAGAAACTGGTGCTCCAGCACACAGTGATCCTAGCTCAAACTTAGTAACTGCTGTGAGAAAGGCTTCTAGAAAACTCTCAATTGTATCACTCCTTGTGTCCATGGAAAGATGGTAAACCTAACAATTGAAATACACTATCACAACTTAAATATCCAAGAATAGTAAGCAAATGACAGATGGGTCCTTGGCAAGACACGTCCTAATCTACAGGATTACGAACAGTTATGAAGACTGGTTATGTTCCTTTAGAGTCATTGCTCTCTAGAAGCTGATCTTTTAAACTGCTTATGCCATATGTTCACAGCCACTCAATAGGCTCAGAATAACGTAGCAGAGAGTTACACTAAGGTTGGGAGAAGCTGAATCTCTTTCTTCTTCTAGCACGGCAATTGAGCTTAATTTGTAAAGTCTTCATCAGCAGGAAATGCTTCAGATAATGAAACTGGTAGAGTTATATACTCCACACACCAATCTGTGTGTGTGATGCAAAATACCACATAATTAGCAATCTGTCTAACATTTGGAGCTCCAGTTGGCATTCTGACTCCAGACAGGCTCGGTTCTGTGCATGTCTCCAAGATACACCAGGCACAGCTACAAGAGGCATTGTTGTGTGCCTGGAAAGCGATGTTTCAGGATCCCAGTCTCAAACCTGAGGGCTAAGTGCAAAACCTGAGCATGTGTTCTCCTCTCAGTATTAAACAAATGAATCGATTCATCATCTGCTCACCAACAGTAGATACTATCTACTCCTGGGTGGATGTGGCATGCCATCTTTTTCTGCCAGTGGCTTAACCACTTCCCTTGTTTTAACCAGTTTCCTCTACCACTGTAAGACACCATCTCTGTTTTCTTGCAGTCTTCACTGTCTTTCCTCCCTCAGTCTCATCCTTTGTTTACCAAGGTCCCTTTTGTGGTCTTGCTCAGCTCTGGCTCTAAATAGAGCAGAGTTGATAATTTCTTCTACAAGTTGGACGGTGGAAGGAGAGAACAATTAAAACATTAGCAACCTGCCTAATGTGTTAGGAATCCCTCCCTTTACTTCAAGATGTTTTGCTCCGTTAGCATTAGAAACAGAACACAAGAAAAAAACTTTTGGTGCCAAGTCCTGCTGGACTGAAAAAGGTGAATTTGAAGTGTCAATAATTGGTTCAATAGATAAAATAATTCCCTTTGAACTCTCAAAGCACGCAAGCCGTTGCAAAGTGAAATTCCACTGAAATTTTGGTATATATCTTGGCCTCCCTTAACATACAATTGCCATGAGTTTGGAAAAACTCACACGTTTACTTAGAAATGAGCATATCAATAGCAACATCTTTCTTTTGCTGATGACCCAAGTCAAACACTCAACTGTTTTAGATTTCAACCTGCACAGCACTACAATTTTTTGGGCAGCTGCAGCCTCATTTATAAGAACCTCAGCTGACTGGTAAAGACTTCTCATAGTTGTTTTCTGGAGTTTCTTGAAATCCTGCATGAGTGCCAAGGGATCTCCTGCTGACAAGCTGAGAAACACTGCTCTAAATGATTGTTCTGCAGCTTTGTAGCTTGTTTAGAAACAAAGATTCTACTAGAGGAATACAGCACTGAGACTACATTATTACGGTGGTGAGACCTGAGGAACAGGTTGTCCAGAAAAGATGTGGATGCCTCATCCCTGGAACTATTCCAAGGCAAGGCTTGATGGGTCTCTGAGCAGCCTGGGATAGTGGGAGGTGTCTTTGCCCATGGCAGGGGAGGTTCATGATCTTTAAGGTCCCTTCCAATCTAAAGTATTCCATGATTACTGCAGACAGTCAAGCTTCCTCTAACTCTCAAGTGCTGTGCACTGCTGATGGGCTTCAGACCCTAAGTGTGGACATCTGTTGTGAACTCGGTCTAACCGTGTCCACCTGTAAGCAGTGCTCATCAGCTCACTGCTGCACGTCCAGTCTCAGCTGAATGGAGCGTGTTTGCATTGTGCTGCAACTGCAGGACACTTCAGATGAAATGGGTGCATGGTAAGTCAGAGAAGTTCATTTTAGACAATTCAGATTACCCACAGAAGTGCTCTTGTGTGACACATGCTCCAGAACTAGACAGTATCAGTACACAAATGAGTGTACAGCTGTACAGTTGCACTTTAATTCCTGCATGAGAATGACCCCACGTGTCAAGCTGTGGTGAGAGAGAAGTGGCTCCTACACCCCTCTGGTGTGACAGTGGTGTGTGTGCAGTCCTTCTGCTCAGCAGAACACACTGAGGGGAACTGCACACACTCGAGAACAGGGAGGGGTCCCTTTGGCTGTGTTCAACAAAAGAAGCATTGAAACCCTTTATGGTACACATAGTACCATAAACATGCAGTATTACACTTCTGCCACCTTTTGGCATTGACGAGTTTCAGCAGATTTTGAGGAATCAGATTAAGCTACAAGCAGGTTCACGTCTAGGCCCAGTGTTCTCAAAGTGTAGCTGTAACTACAGGTAATGAGAGAACAGAAACACAGAAAAGACTAGAAAGAAATTAGAGAAAGCAATTTTGATATTGAAATTCAAGATTAAACATATTGCTATCAAGTATTTTCAAAAAAGAATTCTCTATTTTTACCTTGAAATACACATTTTTATTCCAGTCTTTAGCTTTATGGTCACTTTGCTGGAAATAAAATGTCAACCAAATAAGCAGTTCAGTTTCAAAACAAGCACTTACCAGAATATGCTAAACCTGGCAATTTTGTCAGAATACTTTTCTTTTTTAGTCTCCCTAATAAATTACCCTGTACCATACAGCCTCCATTCTCTTTTCTTCAAACACAACTGATGTTCTTATGTTGGCTTTTACCAAATTCACATGCTTGAAGATATTATCCTTAAAAAATTTCATCAAGTCACACAGAAACACAGAAATTGTGAAAATAGTAGCAAAATTGTTGTCATCCTCATACCATCCTATTATGTCAACAACCTCTCTGAAAATCATTAAGGATGGAAGGCCAAATGTAGCTCTTGGCCAAGCTTAGAGCAATTCCATTTGAAAGGAATGCATCTGTCCTGTGAGGTTACTTTTAAGTAAAAGCTGCCTCAGGTTAATGGAAATTAAGCTGTCATCTGTTCTAGATTTTCAAAAGGGACAATTTATCCTTTTTCACTGGGCAAAAATGAATTTTCCAAAGTACTAATGAATTTTTGTCTCATCCATGCTTTGAAGTTTCGATACCATTCTAAAAGCGTTTTTCTCCTTTGAATCTTTTCTTGTAAGCTCATTTTTTTTTCTTTCTCTAGAATAGCAGGAAGCTCTTTCCAGTTTTTAATAAAGATAAATGGAGCCCCCATGGTTTTTAATAATTGCAATGGAGCACTGTGGTGCATTGATGAATTTCCGCAATCACCCGGTGTCATTACATCTTCTATAACAGGCAGAGATCCATATGAAGAAGCTTCATAAATCCTGTAACATTCTGTATTTATTCCCACTGGGCACAATGTCAAATCACTCTGCAGCAAGGCATCTTGATAGTTTTTGAAACTTTCATTTGTTTCTTGAGGCTGCCACCTAGAAAAGTAAAAGGGGTGAAAATTAATACTTTCCTCACAGGCACTGCAATGAAAAAATAGAGATATTCTTTAATTTCTATTATTTCTAAAACTGAAATGCTATCAGTATAAAAAATATTTATTACATACACAGTCAATTGACTTTTACTTTTAGTCGCAACTCCTCTTGAAAGTCTTCTAAAAACTGATTGAAAATGTCACTGCTAAAACTAGATTGCAATATGTGGCCCTTTTCGGAAATTATTAATACTTAGAAGTGTACGAAACAAATCGAAATGCCACTTCAAATCTTCTGCATGACTTGGATGATGCATATGTCGATTTACTTCACAGCACAGTTTAGGAAAGGACAAAAAGGGAGATACTCAATGGACTTTTTAATGACTTTTTTTTTGCCTCAAAAGAGGTTTGCTCTTCAAAAGCTAGGACACAGAGCAATTCATTTAACCTGAATCCATCTACTTGAAGTGCCTCAGTACGTCTGGGAGATATGAGCTGATGTCACAGACACAATCCATCTCCTGAGACTCTTCATCAGGGCAGCTAAGGTCTACCTAAGCACCACTGTGCCTGCTATCCAACATTTTATAGGTGTTGCTTTTCAAAGTTAAGATACAACCAGAACCCTACTCCTGTATTAGTCAAAATCAACTGGGCTGTACAGATTAAATCCACTCTCATGTGGAACACAACAAAATATGACCTCTTCTTTCTTCTACTAAAGACATTAAACTTCCACAAAATACAAGTGTTTCTTCTCATAATCAAATACTTGTAAGAAAAAAACAGATGATCTTTGATGGTTATAAATATATATATGAGACTATTCTATACTCGATATAAAAATATGCCTTATGTAAAATCTAAAAAAAAAGGGTGTTATGTTATGATGACCTAAACAAAGAGTCTCTGCAATATTCCCTGACTTAATGACTGATTACTGTGGTACTATTTTTTATCACTCATGAAAAGATTGGTAAGAATGAACAAGGTAAAAAACTGAATATTTTCATGAAGTAAATTAAAGTCTTACTGTTCTCTGGCTGCAATCCAGCAAAGTTTGTCAAGCCCATCCTGTTTCAGAATTTCAATTAGGGTTTCTCTAGAAGAATTCTTATAAACTGTTCCTAAGAAATTACATAGATATGATCTTGGATCATGTAGCATTGACCAGCTGGGTTCCACAACTGGAAAATTTCTGTAGCTGTAAAAGCAATGTGTAAGTTAGCCAACTGTATCAAAGGAAAACATTTTGCAGCGTTTCATTCTCAGTGCATCATATTTTAAGACTAAAACCACCTAATTGTTGCCAATCCCCATCTGTACAGACAGACCCACAAGCAAACCAATTCAAGTCCTGTCCTAAAAGTATGTCTTTATTCCCTTTGCTCCTCAGTCCCTTCACAAAGGTTCCAGCATACTTACATCTTTCAACATCAGGAATATTATACGTGCAAGTTACAGAATGTCCTTGATATTCTTGCTTTTCCAAAGAAGCTGTTCTTGATGCAACCACAGGTTTTGACTGAAATGGCCAGTTTAATGGTAACTATGGCATGTAAGTCTCACCTAGCTTAAACTCTGGATATGCTTAGCTACTGAAAATACCACTGATAACCTCTCAAAGCCTAATCTCTCTTTGATCTGAGTGAATTCCAATAATCTAATCTTTTGGCTCCTAAACAGCTTGTTGTACAGTATTTGATGGGGCAGTTTTTTCCTCATTCTCCTCTTGCATGATGACTGTTAATTCATTTAGTTTCTAATAACGATTTGCCCCTTCATGACAAATACTTTTGCATCATTCTACATCTTTATTTTCTCTCTTTAGTTGGAAAATCTGGCATGGTTAAGGCGTCTACATACCTTTAACCCCATTTTTTATCAGCCATTGTATGCAAGGGCTGGAAATCCCATTGTGATACCAAATTTATCTTTCTCCACTTAGCTTTGCACCCTAGTTTACTGTTGTGTTGTTGCTTTCTTTAAATTGTCACCTGAATCTCTGCACCTCAAAACCCAACATCCTTTCCATCTAGGAACTTCCAATTCCATCAATTCTTTGACACTGCCAAAAGTCCAAGTTCAGCACACTTCACAGACACTGTGAACAAGTTCAAGCTGTACATAAAAAGCTCTATAAAGTTTTCCAGCTTGTTGAGCCAAATGGATTAATACAGGATATCGAATTCAAATTCAACACAGTAATAGTAAAATAATCCTGTATTCCTTTCAGCTTCTATTACCTTGGTAAGCAGCTAAACCACTATCAACTCTGTTATTAAAAAGTAAAAATGCATCTAGCTACACCAAACCTTTATTTAGCCCATGTAAATAGTTTGAGCACTTAAGTATAACAAAAATGTTTTTATTTAAACAAGAAGTTAAGCCAGTTTACACTGCTGTGATACTGGAGTATAACAACTCCAAATAGAGTTTGGACAATAGAGTTTGTCCAAATAGAGTTTGGACAATTAAAGACAAATAGAAGTCTTTTGAGCCATAATGGAGGTTCAAACAAGTACTCTTTCCTTTCCTGAACAAATAGTACCTGCAACTAATAAAAGATATTTAGTTATGTAAATATCTTTTGAATCTCCATGTAATTGGTACACATTACATCAGCAGTTATGATAAATCTTAAGAGCAAATCTACTGAAGAAATAAACAGAAAACCTCAGAAGATACAGGTACATTTTCCTAAAGACTAGTATTCTTCTCCTGTTATAATTTTTATTGCTAAATGCAACTTTCAAAGACTCCAATGCCTGATTTAGAAAATGACCGATAGGATCATGTCCTGCAATTCACCTACTATAATCATTCTGGGCGTCAGCAGTAACACTCAGTATTTCCCATACCTCACGCACAACAATTCCAACCTCTCTCTAGGCAGCACTTACGTAGCTACTCCTAAAGGCCACTGGAACACATCTTCCTCATTTACGAGCGCGTAGTCATAGGTAACGAAGAGCAGGCTGACGAATCCCCCGTTCCGTTTCAGGAAGGGCTGGATCCAGGCGTTGCGGCAGCGCTCGTTCCCCAGCAGCACCACGGCCACGCGCTGGATTTTGCGGCTCTCCATCAGGCTCTGTGCGTAGCGCAGCCACTGCGTGGCGTAGGCGACCTTCGCCGGCTCCCTCCCGTTCAGCACCAGCACCACGTGCTCTGCTTCCACCGAGAAGTAGCCGGGAACTACGGATGGGCCAGTGAGGAAGCTGGGAAAACCACAATAGGGCATTAAGCAAAGCTGACCTCAATCCTTTAGCTAGTCTTACTACACAGTATGCACTCCAGACATGATTTTTTTTTCTTCAAAATGCAACGTACTGCAAAATTACGGTGCAACTATAACCACTTATGTTGTCAGTATCCACTGCTTAGCACAGGAGGAAAGCTACTTTCATTTTTATTCAGGGAAAAGGTGATTGACTTAAATAGGGTATTTTGTCAATAAATCTGAACTAGTACCATACTCAAACCTCTGAATGTGTGTAAATCAACCACCTTTCAAAAAAGGGTGCACCGTGATGTTCACTGAAGGTTAAACATTTTCTTAATTCCAGTAATAACCGATCAATGCTGTATTAGAAAAAGAGAGAGGCCCTCCCAAAAACCTTGAAGATTATACTAAATCTGTTTTCATTAAGAGTGACAGTTAGCTAGTCTTGCATACTACTTTTCTCAGTGCTTTGGTTAAGTTTCTACTGAGTAGAATCAATAACACAAGAAACATCTATTAAATGTAAACTTAGGTTGGTTGTTATGACCCAGGTCAAACTTGAGGCTCTGATATAAGGTAGTAAGCACAGATATTTTAGTTATAAAATGGCATTTCTAGATCTTGCACAATGTATTTAACAGAAGACTTTCAAACATGTAGTAAAATCATTACATCTTTAATCGTTTGCAAGTATCTGACAAAAGCCACTTATGAAGTGCAATGAAACAAACCAGTATTTGCCATCTGCTGCTCTTCAGTACCTGACCGAATGCAAAGAAGTAGCAGTTACACAGCTTGGGAAAAAGTGGAAGGGGGAAAACAGTATTTTTCTTTTTTTTTCTAAGAGTCAGTTAAGTGCTAATTTTCTAGGTCTGCTGCATTACTACTTCTTCAGTTACTAGAAAAACTTAATGTAGAGTGAGCATGAGTTTTAACTCCTTTAGTGCTGAGACTAACAGCTAGTTTCAGTTCAAATATACTTACTGAGGAAAAAAAAGCCCTCACAACCAAAGCTGTAAAAATGACTCCGTGGAGTTATCTGAAACAGACTGACCTTAGACAAGTGTATTTTAAACCCCAGTTAAGCCAACATGCTGTTGGCTTGGTGGGAATGATGTATTTTGGACCCAAGATTCGTTAAGACTCGTGACTTGGAATGAAGACTTCTAATACATTAAACGCTAAGTGAGATCAAGACTTACATCCAAAATTTAACAGACAATGTGAACAGAACCACTGGGATTCCTAAGAGAGAATACCTTGAGCTTTGGAATGCCTAAAATAGGGACTGAGTATGTACAAGTCTAGTGATCACCTTGCCAAAAGGCTCGGGGAAAATGTTTTGGTTTGTTTTTCTGTGACACAGCACTTTGAGGGTAACAGCTTTACAGCAATAACATGTACAGGTTAGGAAGCAATGACCTGTGTACAGGAATATATAAAATTGAACAGCACAAAACTACAGTGGGGGGAAAAAGTAACATGGTGCAAATCTCATAAATCCCATACTTTAATAATTAGAACATCGTGCTAGGGCCGTGCTATAAACTCCCAATCAGAACACAACTGGGATTGGGAAACGGAAGAGAGGTTACTGAAGATGTGAAATTAGGGGAGTAGTCCCAACAGTACTGACTACTCATATGAAGGCTAGATCAAAGATATTATGGGAATGTTCTGTTTTTTGGACTAACGGGTCTTACAGTACCCATTCTGAAGGTGTTAGCCATTCTGTAAGAGCAGTGGTAAATTCAACACTTGCAGGAGGAGAGATCATAATAAATACATCCAGCACAGACACATTCCATACGCAATAAAGGAGAAAATCAAGAACATACAAAGGAGAAAATCAAGAAAAGAACTTGGAAAGGAGCAGTCCAAATCACAAGAAGTTTCAAGGAGTTTGGAGACCATTAAAAAACTCTGTATAAGTAGCTTAGGCATGCTATGTTGCTTCGATACAAAAAGTAAACAACACAGACCCCAAAACCTCACATGGCTTAATAGAAAAGTAAGGGAGATTGCCACATGTAACCTATTCACTTCAGCAAGAAGTAAAAGGTTGAACACCAGAAATAGCATATCAAATGGAGGGTTTGAACCTGGATGCATTCACTTGAGAGTTTTGAAGGAACACAAACACAGATTTGCAGAACTGCTGGTGGAGGCGTGCAGCCATCATTATGAAGAGACACTATGCTTGGTAAGTGGTTCACCATCTTTTGTAGACTCCCACCTACAAAAAGAGCTCAAAAGGACCCTGGAGAACAGTCAGTACTAATTCACTCTCTGGAAGAATCTGTAATAAACAGTAAGATCACTGAATCTTATCAATAGGTAAGATCCCTGACCACATATATGGATAAGCACTGCTGGAAATGAGTTATCCTGTTTCACTAATCTGATGATCATCTATGAGCATGTCAATAAGAACACAGATTATGTCCGGTGGACATAGTGTTTTTGGATTTTCAAAAAGCTTCACTACAGGGTTTTATTAAAACTAAACTGCCAGAAGCTATCCCAGGTGGAATCCTTTGATAGATAGAAACCTCTCCTGGTTGACTGAGGCAAGGCAGCACTGAATGTTTAGAACACAGACAGGGTGTGACTAGGTGAAATAGAAATTTAGGAAAGCTCTTGCCAAGTAAGAGGTAAGAAGTTTGGCACTCTATGCTCTACAACATCTTCCTAGATGACAGGAGAGAAGGGTGTGAAGAATTGCTTCAAGCCCCAGAAAGTGTTAAATCCTGCTCTTTTTCTTTTTGTATGAATGGGCCAAGATGTTACTAAAATCCACAGCTATGGAGTCCTTCTGCACTCCTGTTTTTAAATAAACATCCCTGCATTTTATGGAGAAGCTGATACTTTGTGCATTTTTTAGGCAACTTCTTGGGTGAAAACATGAACCCGTCAAAATCTGTACTAGAAATGTGTATTCTCCATCATAAATATACAAAATGGGCTTATTCATGCAATTATGTTCAAGTGATATTTTGACATTTTTGTGTCTTTAGACTTGGCATTCTTTAAAAACATTCATGAGAGGTCTAATTTTTAACAATCATTAGACTTACCACAGAAAACTGCAGAGCAGCACATATTCTCCAAATATGTCACCTCAGCTAGTTCCCTCTAGTCTCATCTAGTAATCAAATGGAGATAATTTACCTCAGCCAGGCAGTAAAGCAAACAATTCTAGAAAAGTGAGAAGCCAAAATCACATAATTCTTCTCCACAACATAAACTATTACTTCTAAATAGAGTAAAAAGTAGCTATTTCAGAAGCCTAGTTGTTAAAATAACAATAATATTGCATATTTTCTATACTTTGCACAGAAGTTTCTACTAGCCTGCCAAAAGTTAGCCTTTGTTATGGTGGTACTGAACTTAAGCTTTGTATTTTTATAGGATCTAGCATCCAAGTTGAAATTAGAATAGGGACTCAATTATCCTGGCACATCTAACCATAACAAGAAGATATTTAAGTGCAAATTCAGAAGTTTTTCTTTGAGAGATGCATACCTTAAGGAAATATGTGAGCTTACTAATCACCTGAAACAGGCACACTAAAAAGAAAGAGCCATAGAACCACACCAGAAAGAAAATAACCCTAATCAGTCAAGTGACAGACTCAGTAAGTACAGCAAATTATTTTCATGTTATAAATGTGGAAAGCAAGAGCTTGAAGAAATACTCAAGTCAATAACCTATCATGGCAGAGTATCATGGATTTCTATAGCTTCTAAGACTTTAACTCTGGAAACAACGCAGTCTTTTGCCACTAAGACTGCACTGTAGGCACTGCTCCAATACCCAAGGAAAGGACTGTATCTTTTCTCTATATTTGTGAATTGAAAGCTCTATTGCTCTGTCAAGGAGACCACCAAGATGCAGTAGCATCATTCATACTTGATTCTCTAAACTTGTAGGATCATCTTTTATTTCTAGATGAGGAATATAGCTTTTTCTGTTAAATAGCATATAAATTCATCTATTTCTTCTGAAAAGATTCCATGGCTTGTACCATGTTCACTGTTAGATACTTTGATAAACAATTCAAAATGGTTTCAAGAGGTTTTGTGATCACTTAAACCCCCTTTCCAATTCACAATCACATGTGTACTTCAAACACTACCTTCAAATATTTCAAGTAGAACCACATCTTGTGCAAGGAAAGAATAGCCTTCTGAAGCAACACATTTCAGAAGGTAAACCCACTTAACTGTGTCATTCATGTATTAAAAGAAAACTTTTTTTTACCAGATGGGTCCTGGTGCAAGTGACTAAATGCTACAGGAGACCGACTTCTGCAGACTGGCTAAGTGGCCAAATAGACATAAAACTCTTCAGCTTTCACTATGATCTTGAAGAAAGCATTAAAACAGTATTAAATGGGGACTCCTAGAAAAGCTCTGTATCATTTACTGAATAACATAAAACATTTGATAACACTCTTAAAACATACATGAACACAAATCAAACAACACTGTTAAAGCACAGTGCCTTAGGTGTAATCTTCCTTTCCACAGAAAATTTTGGTTTGCAAATCAAGTAGCTAACCAGAAGCTGGGTCCCACAGACAGCCTTTGCTATAAACAGAAACAAACTATGGTTTTGAGACATTCCTATTTACGAACTAATGAACCAAATCCCTTCTCCCTGAATACAGCAGAAACCAAACAACAGGAGACATATTCCTGTCTCGCATGTGCATGTTTGGTTCCATCAACCATGAGCCCCCAAGCCCCAGTTCTGAACACTGTTCTTGGGGTTGTATCCTGACCCTGCCACTGAGGTCTCTTGGCTGCTCTTTCTCTCAGCATTGGTAAGTTTTTCCATATTTTTTTTAATAACACAAACCATCATACACCAGATTAAATTGCTGCCTAGTTTTTAGCAGTGACATGTTTGGTCTAGAATTGATTAGATTTATCAAGTATGTGTTTCCATGTATAAATGATAATTTTGAATGAGAAGCTGTGTGCATATTCCATAGTTATCAAAACATTATAAAATTAAAGCATTTGCAACTGCATTAAAATAATCACAATTCTGAGATAGGAAAAAGAATGCCGGAGCATTAGGCACTTAGTTTAGCTTTCCAATGCATCATTTGTTTAAGCTTACACATGAAATCAACATCATGAACAATACCTGAAATATGTAGTTCCTGCGGTTTGGCTTCCTTCTCTCCACTGTGCAATCACATCAGCTGGCTCAAGGTGCCCTCCAAAAATATGTTGCCAAAGGTAAAGACCTACATAAATGAAGACATGATGGAGAATTTGAATGTACAGATCTTGCCTACTCCACGCTCCTAAAAAAAAGTTATTTCTAGCAAATGCAAAAGCATCACAACGTAAGAACTGGGGAAAGAAATATCAGAGCTTCTTGTATAATATGACTTAGAATTAGTTAAGATTATTTTTTCCCATGTCAGCAATTAAAAAGATTATTTGGCTGACAAAATATCAACAGATGAAGATATATATTACTGCTTCTGTTAGCAACTCTTTCTAGCACACATACCAGTAAAAAAGGGAAAATATTAATTGGCATTTTAAGGACAAGCATACTTCTCTTAAGCTCTTGTGAAATGCACCAGTTTTTTTGATGGTAATATGTGTTCTACAACGCTACATGGGGTACATAAGCCCAGTATTTACAAAAAAGTTAAAGTAAGAACAGGGACAGGTCTTCAGCAGTACTTTAAGAGCTTGAAAAGACCTTGGCACCCAGTTTGTGGAGAGGGGAAACTCAGTATTTTCCACAACAGAAGAATTTTCAAGTTCATCAGTGGCAGTACACTGTTAGACAGAATATGCTTCACGAAGTGTAAATGTGACAAAATAAATACTCTGGTTAGGCAAGTAAGAGGCTTCTCCTTGTGTCATACGGTAAACTAGACTGAATTTAAAAAGTAACAGTGATTCTTTGCCATTTGAGACACTTTCCTTGACAGATGCAGAAAAACAGCCTTGAATGGAACTGATACAAAGAAACTGTTGTTCAACTACTCTCCTATTGCAATGAATTAGAGTAACAGCATTTCCTTAATACTCCTCACATACAGATATACATGCTGTGGAATCATATACATAAATTTCAGTCATCAGGAAACAGATATGGTACAGAAAAGTACCATATCTATAGAAATTTCTATAGAAATATTAAGTAACCATAGACGTTGACTACATCTGCTTACCAATTGCTGCTTTGCCCCAAATCTGTACTCTAAGACTGGGCTGTTCTAGGTGAGACCTCGCATATTTTATCATTTTAAGATTAGCTTCATATCTCTGCTGAGAAGCGGCCAGCTCGTTTTTCTCGTCCGCATCCCATGGATTCCACTCCTCATTTCCCACGGCAACATGATCGGTGACACCTAAAAGCGTGATTTACATTAAAAAAAAATAATAAATCAAATTCACAAGTTTAGGAAAACGGATTAATTTTCTCCTATTCGTAATTTCACGCAGCACCTGACAACCACCCTTCAGCCCCGGAGCCGGGCACACCGCCACCACCGGGCCGCGGCCGGCGCGGGCCGGGCGGCAGCGGTGAGGCGCCAGCCCCGCTCTCCCTCCCGGAGGCCGCCGCCCC
>VWZN01020907.1:90210-110469 GCA_013396955.1 Regulus satrapa | reverse complement strand
GCCATGGGCCGCCCCTGCGGTAACCGGGTTGTAGACGGATAGATGAACAGCACAGTCGGGTTATGGGAGTGTTATTATCATGGGGAAAGCTTGGATAGATCGGAGTGGTTCACGTTCCGTAGAAAGCTAGGTGCTGCAGCTTCTGTAAAGCCTCTACGAGGCTGTAGGCTTACAGTCAGCCTACTGCCAAATCTAGTTTAATTGCGTATACATTTGCTGGACTATAAATCTAGACTGATGACCCACAGTGGCAGCAATCACAGAATGGCTGGGGTAGGAAGGGACCTTCAAGAGCACTGAGTTCCAACCCTGCCACAGCGATACTTTCCACTAGACCAGGTTGCTCAAGACCCTGGGTCACTTCCGAGAATGGGACATTCACGACTTCTGTGCCTTTCCACACTCTCAATAAACACTGCCCTGTGTCACATCACTTCTAGCCCTGATAAAAAGTTTCTCTCTTTTAAGCTCCTTTTATTTATTGAAGCTCTAAACCTCTACATATAATATAAATAACACTTCTCAATATTGCTATTAAATCTGTTGCAAAATTGCAGGTCAATACACTTATTCCTTCCTGTTAACATCATGGCCACTTTACTTTGGCTATAGTGATTTATAGTTTTAGGAAAGAAATGCACCTCATAAATGCTTTCAAAATTAAGACTGAGCTTCTCTTGCCTTTCTAGCTTAGTGCATCTGTGGGAATGCTTAATGAAGTGGTGCAGTCACAAACTTTGGGAAGACCAGCAACGTGGCATCTAGTAGTGGTCAATATTAAAATAAATTCTTATCAGTTTTAGCTGCAGTATGTTTTCTAGACTATATCAGTAACTGTATCTGTGTGTTGAGTTGCTAAAATGTAAGGAAAATCTTTGCATAAATAATTTGAAACAGAATATGATAAGGAAGGTATGATAAACAGAGAAACAAGGGGAAATAAAATGGTAGTAGAAACGAATTACAAAGGGCAAAGAAGAATGAAAAATGTTTAATCATTTGGAAAGACAGGCTGCCTATCAGACAACTTCACTGCTTTGAATGATGCTAGAAGGTGCTCCTTCCCACAGATGCAGTTTATTTCTTATAAAAATGAATGACAGAAGAGACTTGAAAAGAAAATGTCAAGAAGGATTAATTGGAGAAGAGTCTGGATATTGGACCATCTCAAAATGAGTGTCCTAAAAGTCTGCGTTTGATTATGTGCATTTCAATAGAAATGAAAAAGTAAATGCAATTTGGAATAGCAGTGATTATTGCTGAGCAGGTCTTTCACAATACTGACAGTAGTGTTGACTTATTTATACTAATAAAAGTGAGTTAAACAGACAATATCAATCAAAGTCTTAGAACAACTGTAGTAGATGGCAATGCCTGATCATTTGGAAAGAAATCCAGATCCAGAATTGAAAATGTGTGAGAAGGAAGAGCATATACTTTGGAGCATAAAATCTCTGTCTTTTATTTCCTACCCTTACTAACTCATTGTACATTTTGCAAGCTGCACTGGCTCATTTCATGGGCAAAACATGATGTGAAAATCTATGCATAATATAAAAAAAAATGATATTTTATAAAAGTTTATATTCTTTTCCAGCCAGTTCCGTACAGACTCAAAGAAATGGTTTTCCTGTAATGCAAACTCAAATCACTTAGAAACTATTGGGAATTAAGAATATAATGTTAAGAATGTACTAAGGAGGAGTGTGTCTATGTGTGAGATGCTGGACTTAACAAAATAGGCATAATGAATTAAAATCTTGGAGTAGGAGCTTTGTTTAGGGATTATGGGAGTAAATCTTGCAGAAACATTAAATTGGAAAAACATCTAACCTTGTTATTCCCTGACATAATGGAAAAATGTGCAGCAGATACCAAATTGAGGAAATGGCTGAATTTCATGCCCAATGCCTGTAGGGGCCTGCAGAGCTCAGCAAGTACTCCCACCTAGCACTCTATAACAAATTTCTGATTTGTCGTAGAAGACCAAAAGCCAAGTGTTATGTCACAAGAAGGGAGGAGAGATCAAAAGGATCAGCGATGTCTTGGACCTCTGTCAAAGACAAGGTCATTATATGTCTAGAAGGCTTGAAGAAGCAGACATGCCCAGCAGCGTAGGGGAGGGTGAAACTTCAACACCTGTGGCTAATGAGGCTTGGAAAAATCCTAAACCCAGATCTGATAAATAAGGAGGCTTAGATTCGTTCTTAGCTTAGACAGCTTGCTGTATGATCTTCTGGCAGATTATCTTGTCTCATAGGGCTCCAACTGGTGCCTTGTAAAATGTACAAAACTGATCTTCTTGGACTGTTAGGATCCTAGCTGATATAGAATAGTTTACTTTTTTTTTGTTTTTTTGAAATGAAAGTTACTCAATAAAGACAGAAACAGTTCTAACCAAAAAAGAGAGACTAATTTAATAACAAGGATTTTGAGCAATGAACAATTAAGCTTTACAAGTTCTTTTCAGGATAAGGCATAGATTAGGAAAAAAAATGTAACATCAGGTTTAATAACTGTTTAGAGACAGGAAAACATAAATAAGAATGCAGAAGAGTCAAGTACCTTCAACAAATGTCTATTTTGTTCAAGAATTCATTACAGCAAATCAAAATTAACCTAGAGATTCAAAATTAAGACTGAGTGCAGCTGAAAGCCAAAATCAAAGTACATTTTGCTGTACATCAGGTAGTTGGAGTAACCAACTGAGAAAGTGAGTTTTTTTTCCTTGAGAAAAGTATTCTTTTCCTGTATGTATTATGATAAAAGCAGAATTTTCTGATTCTTGTTTTTACTATTCATCACTGCCTACAATAAATTATTCTTTGGTCTCTGTTTTTCCCAATGAAATTCTTGCAGAACTGCTTGTTTTATCTTGCTCTCTGCTTGTTGACTATTGGGTTAGAATTGCAGATGTCACTGGGAAGTTTAAAAAGCTGTATTGATCAGCATGTGACATAGGCAGATCTGAGAAAGGTTTTAAAGCAGAGTTAGGAATGAAAGAAAGCACCAGTTAGACATCTAACTAGAACATGGAATTAAGACAGTTTTTGCTAGAATCCCTGCTGAAAGGTGTTGAGCTTCAGTTACTGCTGTCTTGGCCCTGTCCTCATTATTTAAGAAGTTTGCAGGGTTTTCTTCTGCCACCTGCAGAGTGTTGTAGGCAGCCGCCGCTACAATTTGTCTACAAAAGCCTGAATCTCCTCTTAAGGCTGCACCATACAGGGCTGAAGGAAAGTGAGAAGTCTGCTAGGGACAATTAAAGCTGGCACGCTGGGGAGGCCTCTCTGCTCGCTGCAGATCTCAGTGTCCATTCCTAGCCTTTGGCAGAGGTGCTCTGGGATAAGAGGTAACAGTCTGTGGTGCTCATTGCTGCCTGATTAACAGAAGTGCTCCTTTCTACTGTGTCACCCTTAGGTCAGGTGTGACACACACACACACTTGAAGAGGATAACAATGGCATCTTCTTTATTCTGCATGATCTACGGTTTATAGACTCTTAACAAAGCGTGATGTTAAATCATTGACTAATCATAATAGCTTATATTCATGGCACAAAGCAATTTGCGTCAATATATTTGGCAAAGGTTTTGCAAAAATTCAATATGCCACGTATATACATTTACTTAGGTAGGTAGTCTAACTACAAAAATCATTCATATGTATCTTTTTAAATCAGTTTCCGTGCTAATGACCTCCTTGTCTTCCTCCTTGCTATGGGTACACTCAGAATTTATCAATTGCTATTTCTTCTACTAACTCAGCTTGGCTTACAGGCCAGCTGTCAAGCCCCTCCATACTATGGCTCTGGTTTATAGGAGTGCACCCTGACATCATTCTTCAGGCAGTCAAAGGCTCAGGTTGATTTCATTTTTACCTGAAACTAATTACAGTGGCTGAACTGTCCCTTCAATGAGATATTGCTTGAGGCAGTGAGGTGATGGTAAGAAGCTTCTCATGGTGTTAAAAAATTAAGGGCAGTAAGATCTTGTTTTTCAGTATAGATGCATCAGTAAGAGGGTGTCCACCTGTGGCCTTCTAAGTTCATAGTTTAAGTGAGGACAATCTTCCTGAGAAGCTAATACACTGCAGGAGCATCAGAATAAAGTAATTTTTTCAGCCTAAGGAAGTGACAAAACCATCTGCCATTCTTAGTTCTGTATCACTCTCACTTTCAAGACCTATCTATCTGAAGACATTTTTAGACAACAAAGGGTAATCCTCTCATGTGTTAGATTTAGAGTATCTCCAGGCTGAAGACCTTACCAATGACTATTCTATTCCATTATATTCTATTCTGTCAAAGCATAAAGCCTCTCAGAACACTGTGTCTCTTCCTGAGACACAGAAAGAAAGGACTCAGAGGTGGTGGTTCCTGGACTGTTTCACGTCTTACACATTTTTTAATATCTGTGTCAGGACTGGGTTAGACCTTTACAACAACCAAAATGGGTTTGATGTAAGCCATGCCTAACTAACCATACCACTCTCTTCTTAACCATGCTCCTCTTGTTCCCTGAACTGTCACATCTCCAGTATTTTTCTAAGTTGGTATATAGTAGAGGAAGGCAGTAAGGTCAGTTCCCTGCTCCTTTAACATTTCTTTGAGTGTTCCCACCCAGATAAAAAACTTTATGCCTCATTTTCTATTTCAATGGGCTAAATACACCCTTTAGAATACCATTGTTTTCACAATCTCTTACAATCTCATGTACAAATCTAAGACAGATAAATGTGTTAAACATTTATAAACCCAACATTGTTACATTGGCCTTTTGCATAGATCTTCAATGTTTTCATGGTATATATGATTTCATTGTGAGGAGATGGGATTACAGTATCTTCTCACCCCATTCTTACTGAGTAACATAGAGACATATTTGGATGTCACTGTCATCTAGCAAATTCAATGGGAAAGAAATTATTCTTACAGGAAGAATCACAGTAGGTTTTACACCAGCTGGAATTTTGGCTATATTTTAAAATAAAACTATATTAGCATATCATGCTGTGCTGTGAGTCATCTAAGGTTTTGTGTCATGGGGGAGAAAAGATCATTTAAAATCTACAGTCCTAATTGAGGTGTTTACAGTGCTGTTTAATAGTCACTTGACACTGAAATTCTTTAAAAAATAATTTCTGGAAGGCAAGTAACATACTCTCCCATGGAGGAATTCTAGAGCTGTAGTTTCTGGTTCCCTCTGGTGCAGGAACAGCTCTACTTCTGAACTTCATCAGACTGTGATTTTCTGTGATACTTGTGTACAGGCCTCATTTAAATGCCAATTACGTGGGTGATGAGAGAAGGAAGGCACTTGGCAAGGTGCAGCAGTGAGTGACCTGTGTGAAGGTCACTCAGAAGTGAAGTGAGTGACCAGTTCATGTGAGCTGCTGTTCATTTACTGCCTCTGTCTGGGGATTTATGAGTAGACAGAGCAGGTATGTGTGAAAGTTGCTCAGGCTCAAAGGTTTATAGGCTGAGTATCACAGTGCTGGATTTTTTGTTTGTTTGTTTGGTTTGGTTTGTTTTTTGTTTGTTTGTTTGTTTGTGGTTTGGGGTTTTTTTTTTTTTTTTTTTTTTTTTTTTTTTTTTTTTTTTTTTTTTTTTTTTTTTTTGTAATGAGAATANTTTTTTTTTTTGTTTTTTTGGTTTTTTTTTGATCGGTAGTGGTAAAACAGAAGGAAATGTTCTGAGATGAACCAAAAGAAGCTTCCTTAAGCATGGTACCTTCACTCCTTCATTCCTCAGTGGCTAGCTACCATGAAGAGTACAGTCACAGCTCTGCTTGGATTTCATGTTAGTGATCAGCCTGAACACACTTTAAGAGATTCCATGTAACTTCCAACTGTCTAGGTTTTAAGAAGACATACAAAATCAGTTACTTCTTCTTAGCTGAGAAGCAGCTAATTTCAGCAAAGATAATTTTTTGAAACACTCATACATCTGTTTTTTTGGGGTTTTTTTTTGTGATTGTGAGCATTTCTCTCAGCTATTTATATCAGAATTACCTAAGGAAATGCAGCTGTGCCCTTCTTATGTATGCAGTCTCAATCAAATCCTTTGTGTCAATTTTATCTTCCTAATTTTTGTAATTTTTTTTTCCAGTAGACATGGAAGTAATGGAAGCCCTAGGCTTTCTGAATATATCCCAGTAGGAAATGAGTTGAAAGAACTGAAAAATGAAGCTGATAATTAAAGCTGTAGCAAGTAGTATGATTTTATATTTAAAAGCCACCTTTTTATCTTTGAGAGTATTTTTTTTCCTGTTTAGCTCTTTCATCCCTCTGAAAGGTTTTATTTATATGGCAAATTCTTTTAGACTATTTGGATTGACAATGGAAGACTATTAAAAATGCTTTTTACCTTTAGAACTTCTACTGTTCTGAACTTAATTTGCTCTTATTTTCAGAGATTCATGTGATTCTCTCATTTTTGGCTATTTACATAGCCTGCCATCTACTGTTGCTTCTGAAGTTGTCTACATGGCCTTCAAGGCATCTGCCTGTGTGCTGAACTGAGAAATTGTGTGAACTGTGCTTTGAAAGCCTGCTTGCAGCAGTGTAATTTATTGCTTATTAGGATGGAATTTCAAGATATGTTATCTTTGCTTATCATCCTTTCATATGTACTCTGTCACAAGGGAACAAATAAAGTGACTCCACCATTTATATTCCAAAGGGCATCTATTTATTCAATCTCACAGTTCCCTAATGATTAAGTAAAGCTATTTAAATCAGAACAGAATGTTTCTTTTTTAATATGGGCGCTCTGCCTGTCCATCAGGTGGGAAGAACAAATCTATTCTCCCTTTGAAGCTGTTTAGGTATCTTGGCATGATGAAGGCAGTGATTTTTTAACACTGCATCTTTTGTACTAGCTAGAGGTACCAGGATTTCTTTCCTCTAGGGTCTCATGGGTGCTGCTGTGAGACTTGTCACTCCAGCTTCACTGACAAGAAGATCTGATTGAATGAAATAAGCTACCACATTTCTAGCAGTTTGAAGAGAAACTTTTGCTACATCTGAATGAGAGCATCTTTACAGGCTTCAGGAAGGAGTTAAATTGCAAGTAGCCACACACCAATAATTTCAGTTTTCCTAAAGCTGAAGTCCGGTATAGGTCCTGTGAAAATACTATGTGTATGCTCCAGTTAAATTCTAATCCACCATCTACTGTCATGAGAAGGTAAAATCCAATGCAGAATATTGGGCCTGAGGAAGGGCAGTCTCTGGTCATACCATTCTCAGGTGAAGACATAGGGATGTTGCAGTAGTGCCATTTCATTTTCTACAGGTAATGAGTTACACAGCCAGCGTGTAGCAGCCACCAGTGCTCCAGGAACAGGATGAGTGAGTGTTTGTTCAGTGATTTCTAATCCCCTGAAAGGAGTCTATGTGTCAGTGTTGCAGACTTTAGAATATGTTTGATATACTTTGTGTTTCAGATGGTGCGTATTCAATCCACCTGTATGTATTTGCTCAGTTCTAAAAAACTTTTGGATGGACACACAGCTCACTGTGTAGGGCTGTATATTGTTAAGGATGTCGCCTCTGGATGTAATGAACCTGATACATATTGAAATACCCACATTTGAATACAGATTTATAAATATTGGCTACAGAGTTTGATTTCAGCTGTGGATGGGGGTTGCCGTGTCCAAATAGCTGGCATTGGCAGTGCTTGCACTAATTCATAAAGGACATTTGCCATTTTCTGGAAGATTATTTGGTTGGAGACTGTGGTATTCTTGGTGGGAATATCCATAACCTCTGCTGGCTTGAGCAAATATTTAAGGAAAATTAGATTACATGCTGTCAGGTTCATGATGTCAGCACCTCTAGTCTGGGGCCTCTGCAGGGAAATGGTCCAGAGAGGAGACACAGAACCAACAAAGCTGTCGAGGGAGACTCAGATGAATCTGATAAATTTAGGGAATTTTTTCCAGATTTGGAAGTCATTGGAACTTCTGAGAAATGGCATAGCTGCAAATTTGGTACAAGAGTTGCTCAGTGGTTTTCATAAGTTAAATTATCAAAACCCAAGAAAATTGCATAACAAATTTGCAAGCTAAGCAGCCGAGATAGGAATCAGAGGGAAAGAGGCCATCTTAGCCCAGATCTCCTGAGATGTCACAATGATTATGACCAGGAATTTATTCTCATCTATTTAACACCTTGTTTTTCTCTATGTTAAAACATTGTTTAGTAAAAGGAGAGGAAAAACTCATGTCCTAGTCACTTGATCCCCATAAGAGATTCTGTTCTGCTTCCTAGGGCAGCATGACCTGCATAAGAGCAATCAGCAGTGTTCAGCATTGCTGCAACAGGAATAGCAGTTGCCTGAAGGTGACGGAGGCATGGCGGTATGGGGTCAGCTGAGTGTCCTTGACTCCTTGCTGGGACTGATTGTTTCCTTATTTTCCAATTAACTTTAGAGCATTTTAAAATTTTTATTTACAAGATAACAGTTCCTCATAAAAATTCACACAACCAATGTAAAAATTCTTTGAACATTTCCATTATGATTAATGGTTTGGTTTTATTTGTGTTCAGTAATACACATTTTTTGAGAAATCTATAGAGATTTTAATTGCCATTTCAATTTTCATTTCAATTAAAATATCTCATGAATCCCCCCTTATGTTTGTTCTAACAGTAGAACGAATAGAGAGGGGTTTATTTCTAATTTTTGTCCATATGAAGCTACTGAAGGAATACAGCTGGTGAAACTTGGAATGTTTTGCAGTACTGAGTACAACTTGATTATATTTTTGAATATTAAATCCTTTTCTGCCACATTCCATGGAAAAAAGAAATCCATCAGGTAATAAGAGAGAAACAGAAAGAAAGAGAGAAAAGAGAAAGAGTGAGATATATTTTTCTTAGAGTGACACTATGTTTAGTCTTCTGAATAACTATTGTGTGTGTTAGACTATAAATTTTATCTTTGTGTCTGCGGTGTTTTACATGATGTCTGTACAAAGATGTAATAGGATTAGCTTGGTTGTATGCATCACAATATGCTTCCTTTAAGGTAGAGAAGACCTCATCTGAATAACTGCACAGTGATATGGCAGATAAATTTCAGTGCAAATAAGGGCTATTACTATGTTCAGTTTGAAAAAAGAAAGACTCTAACTAGGGATACAGACGGATTGTCTCTGAATCAGTTGTTATGGTATACAGAGAAAAGACCTAGAGTTAGCACAGCTAGCACTCTAAACCATCAGAGAATGTCAAGAAGGACTCACATTAAAGATCATTGGGGAAGAAGCCATTGTGCCACTGAGTAAGTAAATAGTATTATTTTCTGGTCTTGGGAGAAACGACAGAGATCTAAATGACTGTTGATAGATTTTGTAATCAGGTAGTGAAGCCCTATCATAGGCATTCATTTCCCTTTTATTATGGTTTTACAGTGAACTCCCCAAAGTAGTTATCTTACTGATTATTTATTTATTCTGCTTAAAATTAGTCTTTATTATGTCTTGGTACTATTCTAAGCAGATTGCAAAAGTAGTTTTAAGGTAGTGAATGAGATTTAAAACTTAATTTTTCAGCATCTCCCTTATTACCACATGTCCCACCCTTACACTGATGGCATCTATGTTAACATATGACCTCCTTTTCCAAATTTAGTTCATCGATATAAAATTTTGGGAAGGTCTCTCTTGCAGTAAAAGTCAATATATTCAAAGGCAAGACTGCCTATATATGGATCAGATGAAAGATTTACCGTGTTAAATTTGTTGCCAGTGATAAAGTTCACCGAGACTACCCCACAGCAGATAAGACCCAATCAAGTTGTCTGCAGCCCTTAACAGACCACCCTGAAAACGAGCAGTATACAGATTTACTGCTTGCTGAGCACAGAACCAGGCAGGTTCTTCCCAAATTCCGCCTCAGCTCAGACTGCCTGCACATTATAACTTTTTCAGCAGGACTGGCCACGGACCTTCTTGGAAGTACCCTGTGTGACTGGACTATCTGATGTTATGACCTCCAGGACAGGTAGCCAATGCATAGAGCATCAGACACATATATGGTGCTAGTAAGGATACCCTAGAAGTGCTGTGGAGCACGTTCTCAAGTCTTCTCTCTGTCATGACGTACCCTGTGACAGAAAATAGACAGCAGCAGTTCATTTGGGTCTGAGGCCACCTGTGGGGCTGGCTGTTCTTCACAACAGAATTTCCTTAGTTTCATGATCCAAGGTGACAAAACTCATTAACCTTTCAGTATAAAATGGCCATATGTCACTTTTTTTGTTGCTGTACCTGAGGCAGGTGACTTCAGCAGCTGTGGTATCTGCATCTGCCAGCACATCCTGCAAGGAGACAGGCAGGTGTGCACCCAACATGTGAGAAATACAGTCAGTGGAGTTTATCTGTGTCTAACTCAGCAATGCAGAATTAACAGCTTGTCCTGTACATCAGGCATGTGATCCTGTCTCCTTTGGGTACCATCAAGCTTTGGGAGTTCTGGTCTGGTCTAAGTGTTAAACCCATCACCTTTCATTATATTCAGAATACAAGTGGGAGCTGACCCATGGCACAGGGGCCAAACACTTGCTTTGGAAAGCATCTTTAATATATAACAAATCACACAAAGTCTTTGGTGATGAAAGCTATGCACAATTTCAAATAATTGTGCTGATTATAAAGAGATTCTCTGTGGAGATATTCTAGCGGCAAGAAACAGAAAGCTTCTAAATGGCTGCATTTTTCTTTTATTCTCATGCTCTTAATAAACTGTAGAAGCACTGCCTTTGGCTACTGGGTGGAAACCAGGCAACAATAGTATTTAAAAGAAATACTTTAGGGCATAATTATGGAGAGCTTGTTTTGTTTATAGGTATCAACATCTGTTATCCTATCGAGCCTGTCAGCCATGGTTTTGGTTTTAGTTTCTCCAAATAGACATTAAATTTAAATAGAATACAAGTGGGATCCTCTGTAATACAATTTTGACCTTTCTGCAAATAAGATGAGGAAACATTATCTCTTTGAGAGCTTCTAAGTAGAGAATAAAAAGCTTTTGCTAATGACTGATATTCACACTGTCATTAAGTGAAATGCAAGCTTCTAGAAATACTGAACACATAATGACCCAAATGGCATATTCATTAAATGAGAAATGTCATGGGAATGCTTCTGGGGAGGAGCATCTGCCCTCCTGGCACAGATTGCCTCTCCATTGTAAACAATGCAGACCCAAGCCATCCCTCCAACTCTCCGGTCAATACTGTCCACTTGAGGCGTCTTGGAAATCTCCGAGCATGTGAGGGTGATGATGAAGGACAAGGCAATTGTAACAACTCCAGCCCCACAGTCTCTGAGGCCAGAGGGCCACAGGGCACGTAAGGAGGAAATGGTGTGTCAGATAGATACCACAGGCAATAAATATCTAGGACCAAGACTGTTTGGAAATTTGTTTATAATTTAATTTTGCACATTGTATCAGATTTCATATTGTTACAAAGGCATGTCTAGTTCATAACTGGCAGTTTATATAGGTTTAGGCTCACCTTTATATATCTGTTGATCAACAAACAATTATTTCTGTACCCATTAATTATGTACAAATGAATTGCATCCTACCAAAAAATTTCGTTGCCTTGTCATAAAACACAGAATCATTCATCAAACTATTACATGGGTCTCCATGAGTCAAAACTCACAGAGATCTGTAACCGGATGGATAGAAAACACAGATAAAGCCTTTTGTCAATAAATACCCATAAATTAGTCAGTCACAATATATTCCCTGCAAATTAGGGAAAGTCTTTTTCTCCCAGGCACCTCTATGCTATTAAAAGACTCTGAGACCCTGTAAAGTAGTCAAGTTAAGAAGAGGGAGAGAGAGGCCAGCATGGTGGGGCAGTCTAGAGTTCCTAGCCGTGTTGCAGTGCTGCCCATGCACAGCAGTACAGCTGGTGCCTCAGCTAGGTTAGGGAAGCATTTACTGTTTGGCTCTGGGATACTGCACAGAGCCCGGCTTGCAGCAGCCTCCCAGGGGTGGCTGCTACCAGGTGGCCTCTGCCACCTCTGCTTCCCTTCAGCCTGCTCCATGTGTGCTTAGTGGCCAAAGAATTTTTTTTAAAATTTTTTTTTTAAATACAAAGCTCTAGTGGCTGGTCTCTGATTCAGATCCCAGATCTGCCTTTGTAGCAGATAAGGCATCCAGAGAAGCTGTTTCTCCAGATTTTCCCCTCCACTTTCTTTGGACTTCCCTTTTTTGTCCTACCTTTCTTGCATGCAGACACATGCCAAGAAAATCCTCCCCTCACCTTCTGCACCTGCAAGAGCTCACTATTATATCCCTACCTCTGTGCACATGCAAGGATGGATAGGAAGTCATGAGTGAAATGAGGGGAGGTCTGGGCCAGAGACCAGTTTTAAGGGATGGACATGCTAGCAGAGCACTCTGCTTAGAAAGCTGTGTTAGAAATTCAGTGAGAAAGCATGTGGGAATAGAGAGGGATGCCAGCTGCCCAGTGTGAGCTCATTTCTGCTCTACCCTGTATGGCACAATTCTGCAGGGTTAGAAAAATCTTCACTGAGGAACCATCTAGTAAAAATGACACTGATACGTTTTCTGCTTAAAAGATAAGAATTTAGGAACCAATGTTTATAAAACTGAGCGGTTACTAACAGAACAAACCACCAAGATTGCTAATTCTAACTCTTGATAACTAAAAAATACCAGAATTGCAGGAAAAGTCTCTACAGCCTCATGGATATATATGCATTATATAATTATACAGATTATTATATAGATATAGATTGTATATATAATATATATTGATATATATCTATATGTATCACTATAGACAAGGAGGCTTCATTCAGCAATTAAATGAAGCAATGGTGTTCTAGGTCCTAAGTTCAGAGATGGTAGTTTAGTCTGACCTCCAGTGTAGCATAGGTCAGTTCTTCCAAGAACTAGGTTTGGTTTTAACTACAGCATCTCTTTAAAAAAGTTAGAAAATCTCAATTTAAATATTTTTAGTATGAACAAGCTATCATTATTTTGTTAAATTATTGGAGTGATTAATTTTCATAGTATCAATACATGCAATTTCTGTTTTGGAATGTCTCTGCTTTCAACTTCCAGGCACTTCATCTTGTTGTGTTTGTGTTTCTGAGACTGGAGAGCCCTCAATTATCAAATTTCTAGTCCTCCTAGAGGTAATTAGGAGTTGTGATCAAAGGACCTTTTTGTTAAGATAATCAGGCTGAACTTCAGTTTTCCACCATGGCAGTTTCCTCAGTCCTTTGATCTTTCTCCTGGTTCATCTCTGAACCAGAGACCCTTTTTATTTCTTTTTCAGCTGTAGGTACTGGGACTGACCAGCATCTCAGAAGGAGGCTTGTTAGTCCCAGGTTGCATAACCTTTCTAGCACTTTTTGGTACTGTTCTGCTAATTCATGATGTGATTGGCATTTTGTTTTGCTGTTATACCCTTTTCATACTGCACAAGGAGCTAATCTCCATTTGACTGACACGATGCCCCAATCATTTCAGTTACTGTTCCTAACAGTGTTTCATTATGTCTGCAATTCCTGAATATTGTTGAATTACAATTATCTGTATTAATAAATAAACATGTCATTTTCTTGTGGCAGCTTATCAACTCATTTATTTCAGTGTACCCTCTTCATGAGTCACATGCACACTTTGATCAGTAAGGATTCTCTCATCTCTTCCAGAGCATTACTAAAAATGCAAAGGCCAAGAACTGACCCTAGCATGGCCTTAAGAATACATGCCCTTAATGAGACCTCACTGTTTACAAATGTGTTTTGCAACCTGTCAACAGCTTTCAAAAATTAACTTTTTGTGTACCACATTGGGTTTTTTTTAATTATCAAAATGGTGCATTGTGCCAAGGATTCTGACTTTTCCACATAGCCTGTATTCCCTTTCTGGGTCACTGAATGCAAGGTCATTTCATTAATCATGCATGGAGAGGAGCATCTGATGGGGGAAAAGGATGTGATCTTTCATTAGCAGTCTATCAAAATGCATTGAAGACAGGTGAATTAAAGATACTCAAGCCATCATTACCCACTCCCATCTAAACTTATGCTGGATTTTAGGTCTTAGTTTTTCTAATATGAAGGGCTTCTGTGTCGGAGACAATTTTGATATAGTTTTAAGTATTTACTGATTAGGATGTCACTCACTCACTCAAATGTAAGTGCAAATGTATAAAATAAATTGCAATGAACTGCATTCCCTGAATGCATGTTTCTTGCTGCTCATTAGGTAACTGCATAACCAGCTCAGATGTAAATGCTGATGTGACCTGGCCAAGGTTAGATGAGATGAATCCCAAACAAAGCCCCAAGAATTCCATAATGATTCTTGCTTTTCTGTTCTGATAATGAAGTCCATAAACAAATTCAGTTTTGTGGAAACTAAGAAAGAATTCTAAACATTTTGATTTACTAAGCAATTTGTTAATCCAGCAGCTATTTAACAACTGTATTAGCTAATTAATTATCATTCATTTTAACTACAGCATTAACTGATAACCTTCCTTGCACATGGTATAACCCCAGGGCCCACAGCAAACAGAGGTGTGCCTGGAGAGATCAAGCTCCCTTTGAACTGGGAACTTGGACCAAAGAAAAGAATGAACAGGTTAAAAAAATGTTTAGGGAAAAAGCCTGAAGGTCACAGAATATGGGCTTTTCTAATTTTCCTAAAATAACTTAAAAGAATTCTTGAGGGAGAGATTAAAAAAAAAAAAGTATTCAAAAATATGTCTCTTTGTCTCATCCATGCACATAATTTCCTTTGTCTAGCAGGGTTTCTGTTTTCAGTGGCTTGATTAAGAGACAATATCTTGTGATTAAATGATCTGAGCACATTTACATATGAATGCTAGATGAAATCACACAGAAACTGATTAGGTCTCATCTATATCACATGCCTGGAAATTGATGCTAATAACACTTAATATATTAAGATTTGGATTAAACTTGATAAGAGAAAATGAAGTGCAAAAGAACTTTGCTAAACATTTTGGAACTTCACAGACTTTTTCTCCCCTTTTAATCTGGGTATGAAAGTATTAATCTCAGCTATTTCTAATTTGCATGTTCTTAGAAATAACAGTCTTCTAATCACATACACAGTCTAGAAATTATATGAAGAAGATAACTGTTTATGCTGAAAAACTTTGTGAGCATGTGTCTTACTTTACCATTCTTGTGTTTAGAGAAAGCAGGCAGTAGGAGTGAGAGTACGGGCCTTCAACAGCTTTTCATCTTCAGAAACACAAGAGAAAGTAAGCAATAATTTTCAAGCCTCAGCAAGAAATGCTGAGGAGTTACATTAAATCCTTGATAGTGTGATCATTTGTGTCTGATTTGAACTCTTACTATTTAGCTTATGCTAGAATGGGCCTAGCAGCTGATCCTGAGATGCTGAGTGGCCTGTACCAAGATGCCCTGGGAGTTTGACATTTGAAAATTTGCTAGACAGGCTTCAGAAGTAAGTGCTAAAATCATAAGATAAAACAGAACACACATTTAGGTGAAAATTAATAGACTAAATTAGATTTCACATGACTCACACCAATGACCAAACTTTACTCTGTAGCCTGGCTCATGGTAAGGACATCCTGTCTTCACTGAAAGGAGTAGAACCTGTGACCTCTGGAGCTCACCTTCTAAAATCCAATCTTGTATAAAAGACCTGGCAGCCACTGACACATTAACCTAAGCCGAGGTCAAAATACTGCGTCTCATCCAACAGCTGAGGTGACTGCCTGGCATTCATTCCTCTTTCTAAATGAGCTGAAATCCCATGCAAACATTTACATGTGAAAAGTTCAGATACAGACAAAACTCAGCTGCTCATTAATTCTGAGTTTTCCTCATTTTCTAGCAGAATAATTTTTGCAGCTCAGCATACATGTACCATGTGTAACATTCCAATGCTGAAATGCATTGGGGGGGAAGAAGAGCAGAAGTTGATACAGACTGTAGGGAAAGATTATTTAATTAATGCATGCCTAGCCACTGATAATGCAGTGAAGCAGAAAATGCCTGAAGTATCTTTAAGTAAAGCCGAATACCTTTAAGTTAGTGCCTTCTTTGTTAAACAGAAGGCACCAACAATATTTTTATAGCAGCAGTTAAGCTGTTTTGAGCATAGAAATGTAGCATATTTATTTATTTTATTCAGCTTCTGCAAGTTATATCAGCTATATCATCAGTAATGGTGGTGGTTTAAGTTTTATTTAGTTAGCAGATCCTCCTCCCTCCACCATTTTATTAAACCTCAGTCACTTGTTAAGAAAAATGCAGTGTTTGATGTTGATGTAACAGGAATTAATCCAGAATCCACCATAATGTAATTAATACCTTTTTGACTATCCCAAAAGCTAACAAAGATAGAAGTTAATGTATTTTATGAACATTGTTTTCATTTTAAAGTATTGCACAGCCAAGGCTTTTTATAACATAAATGAGGTTTTCATCCTGTAATGTCATGGATTGCCAAAAATTTAAAATTTCTTGCTACTCTTACAGTGTTATAGAAAGACAGTGCTCCCCCAAACATTAATCTGTTCTTTTGAAACTCATCCGATGCTCCTTTGGCCATGAGGTAATTTACAAATACTCCACTGGAGCAGGGAAAACCTTTCAAGAGCACTATTCCTCCTCAGTAGCCTTTCTTTGGGTTACCCACTGAAGGCCTATGGGCTGGCTAGATGAGTAAAACAAAGCCCCCTTGTACTGACTGCTGGTGCTTTGTGCCACGAGGTCATGCTCTCCCTTAAACCACCACTGTGTTGTTGTTCTCTTGGCAGATTACACAAGCAAAAGCTCTGAGCAGATTTCCTCTTGCTTGTTCCCTCTTATTAGCGGGATGGCAGGGGAACAGAAATAGCTGGTACTAAGTTTGTGATTGGGGTTTTGGGCATGCAGCAGCCTGCCATATGACAGAACATACTCTATAGGTGTATTTTCCTGTTGTCACTCTATAGCTGTATTTACCTTTTGTCATCTTAGTTCTGACAATACCTTTTCCCCTTGGGTATACAATAATATATATTTTATTTAAATTTTAAATTTTGTTTTGGTGCTGAATTATTAATTGCAATAATATGGGTTCTCTCCTCTCCTTGAATACACCCAGGTTTGAGGGCTCTGCTCATCAGCATTAAATAGTTATTCATGGTGCTAAAGATATTGCTGGGAAACATACTAGGCACTGGAACTGTGAGCCTGTGCTGCCTCTCCCTCCAATGCTGCCTTCCAGGACTGCTGCAAATAGAGAATGGTGTGGAGCTCACTGCTGGCCCCAGTGTACTGCTGTGACCAGATCTAGATTCTGCTGAACATAAAGACATCCAGGGATTCAGTGGAAATTCACCTAGGTATTTAAATTCAAAAAAGAACATGTTCTGTCCTGTGAAATGACTTACACAAGTCAGGCTTAGAAAGTGTCAGCAAGCCGTGTGAGAGCTGTTCTCTGTGACAGGGTTTGTTTTTTGCACATTGGCTCCTCGGTTTCTACTGCTGCAAACCAAAATCCCATCTGAGAAGCTGAATTCGTGCAGTAGCTGGGAGAGAGCTGTAGCCAGGTGGGATCTGGTGTTGTTCTGCCTGGTCAGTGGTGCATTTCTGCTAGCAAAGAGGCCCTCACTCTCTGAGTGGAAGGTGTGGAATTAGCTGTTTGTGGGCAATAATGCCATTCCTTTAGCAATTTCCAAATAGCAATAGGATGTAATTTGCATAATATGTCCCCATAATAATTCAGCTATTAGGAACAGGGAACAAAATTAAAGAGCTAGATCCATTCATTTATATTTAAGAGTGCCACAGCTGACACATTGAGGAATATGCTTGGAAAAAAACGGGCTGGTGTCTGCCTTGAAATCTTCAGAGACCCACTCAAAGGTTTCAGCTACTGTGGGCTGCTATCCACCCTGGGGACTGACACACATCCTTATCAGCCCTGCCCCTTGCTTGAGAAACACTGTTTTAGGTAATGCAGGCATGAACAATGCACCTTCTGGTTTGATTTGAGGATTAAAAAGTTCTCTTCCGCCTTCAGGAAACAAATACTGATCCTTATGGTACACCTGAGACACCAGAGAGTAATATGTGGTAGGCAGGAAAAGCAAGAAATGGTAGTCTGGGGACTAAATGGAAATTTAGTGATTCACAGACGCAGCTTTCTTTCCTTAGAACAAAACAGAACATTTTCTTGATTTTCCATATTTTTTTGAATAGTTCTGTTGACTTTTATTAGTCACAAGGCAACAGAAAATGTGCATTCTGAAATTCAATAGTGAAAATATCAGAAAAATTGAAGCTATTATTCTGTGACTTCACTGCTCTTTGGCATCTCGTGGTGCATTTCAAAACTGTACAGAGAAAGGATGCATACAAAAATGTGTGCAAAAAGAGGGAAAAAGTAAACAAAGAAACAATGATCACAAAAGAAGTAGGGTAGCATTTTTTATAGGCTACATAAAGCATTATATAGTGATATAAAATTTTTCTGAATTCAGCTTTAATTGAGTTAGAAATATAATTAAGAAATGAAGTGGGAGAATTTGTGGCACATTTGATTTCTACTGTCTTGAAGCATGGACTGCTCTCTGAAAAGTCAGAATTCACTCTCCAGCTCTCTGCTCAGCTGAATCTTGTTTTTCTCACTGTATCTAGTGATGTGCAGTTGATAACATCAGATGTGCATTCATAGAGCTGCAACACTGTGTGAGTAGTAACATTGACAAAAGCTAATACCACATTCCCATAAGCAGATTTAAAATACGGTAGTTATGGGATTGATTGCCATTTATCATGAGAGTGGATTTCTGAAGAGGTCACTGCTTCTCTTGGGTTTGTGTGGCAAGGTTTTAGTAGTGGAAGGCCTGAGAGGTGGCTTCTTGTGAGAAGGTACCAGGCACTGCCCCATGTCATCAGGCGCCAGGATGGACCTGCTGCTGGCCAAAGCCAAGCTCATTAGCAGTGTTGGCAGGACCTCTGAGATAAAATATTTAAGAAAGAGTAAAAAAATGCTGAGCAAGAGCTGCGATGGAAAGAAGTGAGAAAAATGAGAAAAACAGCTCCAGGCACCAGAGCAGAGATTCCCCTTCAGGCCGTGGTGAAGACCGTGGTGAGGCCCCTCTGCAGTCTGTGGAAGTCCAGAGTGGAGCAGAGATCCACATGCAGCCTGTGGAGGACCTTATGCCAGAGCAGGCCGAGATGCTGTGGAGGGAGGTACAATGAAGGGTCCTGACAGGGGACCCATGCTGGAACACTCTGTTCCTGAAGAACTGACCCCATGGAAAGGGATGCATGCTGGAGTGGTTCTTGGAGAACCACTCTAGGGACAAACCCATGCAGGAGTAGCTCATGTAGGATTATTCAGTGGGAAACCCCCAGTGCTGGAGTAGGGTAAGGGTGTCTGGAGGAAAGAGCAGCATGGCCTGCATGTGATAAACTCACTGCAACCCAAATTCCTTGTCCCCATGTGCCACTGGGGAAAAGGAGGTAGACAAATTAGGAGTGAAGTCAAGCTCTGGAAGAAGTGACAGGTGTGGGGAAAGGGTTTTTCTTATTTCTGAGATTATTATTATCTGCCATTAACTGACAATAAATTAAATTAATATTCCCCAGGTCAAGTCTGTTTTGCCCATGATAGTAATTGATGAGCAATCTCCCTGTCCTTATCTCAGCACACAAGCTTTTCGTTGTATTTTCTCTCCCTGTCCTGCTAAAGAGAGGGACTGAGAAGGTGGCTTGATGGGCAGCAGGTGGCCAGCCAAGGTCAACCCACTTTACCTGTAAGGCCCTTCTCCCCTTGTTTTTCATCACCATCCTCCGTGTGAGGGAGCACAGGGCCCTGACACATGTTCTCATCCACAGCTTTGTTAAAGTCAGCCCTGCCTGCCCCCAGAGTCACAGGAGCAAGGAGCCACCAGCCACCAGCCTAGGCAACAATTAAAGGTGTAAATTGGAGGAACATGGTAGTCATGCACGATACTCTCATGACTAATATCTGGAAGTCGTGTAGGGTGTGAAGTTAATAAAATGTTGCCTTTATAAAACTGGGAGAATTTGGTTCCCAGTGGCTCATTTGCCACTTTAAATGCAGGCAAATCTAAGGCTGCTTGATTTCAAGCTGTTATCAAGCTTTTACCTCCATTTGGTGTTATGCCTAATTAATTTTTATAAAATATTTGTTTTGGTCAAATTATTTTAAAACCTGGTTATGCATAAGTAC
>VWZN01020907.1:61325-90191 GCA_013396955.1 Regulus satrapa | reverse complement strand
AATCTAGTATAAAAAACTTTAAAAAAAAAAAAAAAAAAAAAAAAAAAAAAAAAAAGAGTAAAAAGGAAAAAAAGTACTATATGGTGACTCATTCCCATGCTTTTTTTCATGTTTCTATGGGAATGATGCAGCAGAAAATGCTGCATGGCCAGATCAAAGATGCCACAAACTGATCAAAAGGGTGTGTTGAAGTATTTGTTAAGGGTCACTTTACTGCATTCTAAAATTCCTGAAATGTGAACACAACACTGCTACAACACTCCTTGACATATATGAGATCACCAAGCAGAGTAACACATCATTTATTACAGACACAAGAAAGCTGCTACATTTGAAATCATGTTTTCATGTAGCTCATTTACATTGAAATTACCTTTTGGCATCACACCATTGGTTATATTTATGTCATCCATTGACAGGTAAAATGTTTTGGGGGAAAAGAGATGAGGCAACACTGAGAAAAAAGCACCTCATGACAGAAAATTGTGGGATATTTTTGTGCCCACAGTCGTATGAAAAATGTGTGATGTTCACAAGGAGACAGCAAATTGAAAGTAGGGTCGAATGTCTTGAAGTTCTGCATGCCTACCTTTGCAGGCTTTGAAAATGTCAGATCTAGGTGCAGTATTATCTGCTCTGAAGAGGAATTATTTCTGCTGGTTAGTGGCATTTTTAAAGAGCTGGGACTAGATGTCTCACCACTGCAAAGCAGGAGATTTCCATTGACTTCAGAGAGAGTGGGAAGACAAGGACAGGCCTCTTAGAATATTGTACAGGAAGGGCTGAAAGGATTTTTCTGGCTGTTTGAGTGACAGATAACAGAGAAGCGCAGACTGCATGGTTTGTGCAGGAATCTGGTGTTTCCTTGATATGCTCTGCGTTTTGGACTGATATTAAAATAGTAAATGATGGAAAAAAATACTGTGATGAATGGTGACTTTTCTTGATGCCTTCTCTAGTACTGCACTGTAAGTCATCATTTAAATACAAAGCTGGAAATAAAAATATTTCAATGCACTATTTCTATTTTTAATGCACTGTTTCAGTATTTCAAAAGCCTTTCTCTTCAGCAATTCAAAATAATAAGCAGGAATTTTATGTGATCTCTGCTTTGCATAGCAGATTATTTTACTCATTTCACTGCAAGTACTACATTTCTTCTGCTGACATTGCCTTTGTAGATCGCCTAAAGGTTTGACCTTCATCCTACCTTCCAGGTATGTTTAGGTATGTCTGAAGCTAGTATGAACAATAGTATTTACAAGTAAAGCTCTCATTTCTCATACAAAGATTGTTGTTAGAGAGGTTTGTTCAAATTGCTGTGCTGTGATTTTTTTAATGTTTAGTTGCTTTGCATTGAGACAGTGCAGGGAATGTGGCTATTCCTATGCTTGTTAGTCAGCTTTGGGTCCATGAACTGACCACATTGCTGCCTGTCTGTCCTTGAATAGTGTGGAGATGATAAATATATGAAAGTATTCTCTTAGTCTTTTCTTCTGATTGAGATAAACACCCAGTCAAAATGCATTTCAAAATTAGTTGGTGAATGAGTGCTTGTGAGGACACACCCATGACAAAGGTTGTGGCTGCGCTTACAGCTTGAATGCAGAAAACTCTCAAGTTAGGCCGTTGGTTTCCCATAACAATCTCAAGGACGTTGTTATGGGAAATCAGAGAGACCTCTCAAAAACATCCTGCACCTGTTATTGTGAAAGAGATAGCTTATGTTGAGTACGTGACGTTTACGCTGAAAGCTGTTATCTGTCTTTCACCAATGGTGTGAAGTGTGGTTCGAGCCCTGTGCTGGACATGTATAAATATTCGGACTATTCTCAGTAAAGATACTTTTTTGCCTTCTTCTGCTTGGAGTCAGTTCATCATTATTGCAGCACTTCTAGGCTTGAACAGCGACAAAAGGTCAATATTTCCAGCATGTCTGGACAGAGCTGGTGAGATGAATTCTGTAGAAAAAGATGACAGGGGTCTGGAAAATTGTACATACGAGAGGAGCAGCTGTTCCACTTCCCACATCTAAGATGATGTCCCCAGTGACCTGTCTGATAAAACAAAAACAGCAAAATGCCTCTGCAATGGTTTTCAAAAAATCATGGAATGGTTTGGGTTGGAAGAGATCTTTAAAGTTCAGCTACAGCAACTAGTTAAAGGCTCAGGAGGAAATGCAGTCCCTTCCAGCTTAGCATACTTCTTCAGTGACATCAGGAGTATCCTAAGTGGTCAAAGGGTTTTAATTTAATTTCAAGGAAGCAAGTCTGAAGCTACACATGGCAACATATATTATCATAAAATCTCAGTATTGTTTCTTGTACTTTAGAAATGAAAAATAATGTCAATCTCTAACCCATCTCAGTATCTCTCCAGTTTATCAATAATGTCCTAATTTCTGAAGTGTTTTTGAAAATGAGCTGTTTCCTTATGTCAGGCAATATCTTCCTAAAACCAGGAGATGGAGCCCTGCAGCCAAAGCCTATCACCTGAGTCTACCCCCAGAAGAAATATGTTTAAATTGCATTTGAGAACGTGTATCAGTTCTGCTTCCTTCTGATAAGATTTAATGTATGCCATCATCACTCAGCAGATTTGTGGCTACTGAGTAAGGAAATGTCGTGATGGGCTTCTGTGTTCCAAGCTGTGTTCCAGCAACTGGAAGACAGAAGGTTGCAAATAGCCTGTTCAACTTTATGCAGGTGGCTAGTGATGGTGCTAATAAATGCTTCTGTAGATGCATGAGAGAAGGGAATAGAGCAATACCTCAGTGCCAGGAGAGCAGAGGCCCCTGGGCTCACCTCCCTCGGCCCCTGCCACTCCAAGGCTTCTGGTATGGGATGCCTGAGGGTGCATCACAGGGTACCGGGGTAGAGGGGGCACGGCTGTGCCCAGAGAGGCTTCCTTGTCACCCCTAGGACTCCAGGGGCTCTGAACCCAGGCACCTGCTGCTGAAGGCTCTGCCCTTTGCATGGTATTTATGCTGGGCCATGCTGTGGCAGTTTAATCCATTACCAGGGCAATGAGGGGGGGGACCTGCCTGTGAGCATCTGGCATGGCCTAAAAGCCCTCTGTGTACTCACGGAGGCTTGACTTACGCAGCTTGTCAAAGTCTGCTAAAGCTGGCCACTTCCCTTTTCGTGTTTCTAGTCAGTTATTAACAAGGACAGTGCTTAGCAACTTAATTCAGCAACATTAGCCATGATCTTCCTGGAATACAGATGTCTAAGTTCCACTCACTGCACATGCTGCTTGATTTCAGCGCAAGCGATGCACCTCAGTGGGAATCTGCTGCCTACATGGCAGGACAAGCAGAGGAGACTGTTTATGGCATAAATATACATATAAAAGCACATGCTCGAGTAATCCAGGAAGACTGTTCACTTCATTGGATGCATGCATTCAAAATAACATGAATCTTGCAAAACCATTGCTCCCTGGAGTACAAATATATTTAAAAAATGCACATCAGGGAAGACCGTTCACTGCAGTTATTTTGCTTTGTTTTGGCAACACAATATACTGGATGCTGGCTGGCTCTCTAGCCAGTCCAGACAAGCACAGGGCTGCTGGAGCAGCATGGAGCAGCATTTCCAATGCCAGTGACCTGCAACTAATTCTGTGGGGATGATTTCAGGGCAAAAGAGGGAAAGGACAGCTCCAGTGTCAAATTCCAAACCAACTGACAGCTTGAGATTTTATTATTTAGATAAAGTTTTGGATACATAGGTTTAGAAGTCCACTTTGGAGATTATGCTGCTATTGGATAATTCATCAATTCCTCAGTCATATTGATTTCCTGAATGCCAGCTTCTACTGTATTACAAATAGAAAATAGTGAAAAGTAGATTAAAATCTGAAAGTTTGAATTGTGATGCCTCTAAAACCCAGAAATGCTTGAGCCTGATGGCAATGAGCACACTTTGAAGCTTTTCTAGCACTTTAAGAAGAGCCTCCACCCACCTAACTGCACTAGGGTTTCCAGATCCCACAATGTTCATTGGCACAGTATGGGTTAAAGGATCTGTGGTGCAGAAAGTCCTCCCAAACCCACTCTTTTAAAGGGCAGTGAAGTGTTACGCTATGTGTGCTGGTGCCCGTGCTGGGTATGGAAAGCAGCAGATGGCACCGAATGGCTGCACTTCTCCATATGCTGTTACCCTCCACTGCAGCTGGTGAAGAGGGTACATGGCACAGGGACAAGAACAAGGATGCCTGCCATCCATCCATCCATCCATCCATCCATCCATCCATCCATCCATCACTGCTAATTAAGATATCTTTTTATTGCCTCTATCTGAATGAAAAATGTTTTAGAAATTTGTTGGTACCAGTTGTGCATAGAATAAGGCTTGATTTTATTGTTTGCTTTTGACAATTTTACCTAGATTTACAGCCTGTAAAGGGCATTTCCCCTGCAGAGTTGCTGGCAAAGACACCTAAATGTTGAAATTGTTGCTTCAGATTAATTTGGGTACGGGGAATTGTCTCAAAAAACAATGTTTAAAAGCAGTCAGGACAGCTTTCACATAACAACCTGTACTTTCTGTCTGTAGAATAATGAACTCAATAATCGGCTCATGACTGCATGTGTCAGAATGACATCTAGGAATGACAAGGTGTTTGCAGGGCTCCATAGATGACTGTTAGAAACCAGGAGGAGTTTGTCCTCCTTTTCCCTGTTCATTTTGTTTGTCACAGACACCAGCCAAGAAGACAAAAGTACCCTCACAAAAAGCCCTAACATAGCCCTAACATAGCCTGTTATGTGTAAACAGTAAAGATTTATTGCAGGTAGAGGTTGTGAGCATCTTTCCAAAAAGTGCATTTATCGTATGTCTAGTGGGGTTTGGATTGTGAGGAATACTATCTTTTATTTGGTCTTTCTATACAGCTGGTTAGAAAAGATTAACTTTTGGCATACAAGCCCTTTTTTATTTGGCTGTTCCTAATTTTTGATGCATCTTCAAGGAACAAACAGCATTTTGTCTTCTAAAAGCAGATAGATATGAAACATCTACTCTAATATATTCAAAGAACCTAGCCCCAGTTTCTACCACTGGAGCACATTTAATGGAAAAGTTAAAAGTAAGAGGATGCTTTGGTTTTCTGGATTTGCTTGGCTTGTGCCTTACTGAATGTGGGATCTTTCTATTAGAAATAATTGGTCCATAAATGAAGCTTCAGAGCATGTGAATTTCTTTGGAAGAATGACAGAAGTTCAATAAGATTCACTGTATTGCAACTGAATAATTAAAACTTGTTCTCTGAAAAAATGATCTTGTCATCATCCAAGAGAAAAAAAAAAAACAAAAAACAAAAACCTCCACATATTAGTTAGTTGATACCATGATCAAATGCTTTTCTGTTGCTGTTTATAAAGTTACTCTAGCCCTCACTTGACTGTTATGAGGTAGGATAAAAAGAAAGGCCTGACACCCTCCTTGCAATTCCCATAACTTCTAAACAAACAAAAAATTCCCTTTGCCTGCCTTGCTGTATTTTCAGCAGAAGCACATTATTTCAAAGTGAACGGCTCTCAGATGAAAGTTGTGGATTTATTGTGTTTAGCTGCAATGAACCCTGTTCAAACAAACAGAGACAGTGAATAATGGCATGCCGTGAGGTGTTCTGGATTATCCCAGATGTACTGAGAACAAAGTTCTCCTTTTGCTAGGTGTTCTCTGAACATCAATTAACAGCTGTTTTGTTTCAGCTTTAGAATGAACTGAATAGAGCTCTTTACTACCTCTTTTTGAAAGCCTAACAAAAATCTATGAAATGATTTTTGTCTCGAGGTCATATTTTAAATGGATAAATTTCAGTGTATAAAAGATAAATTTTCTGTACTGGACTAGAACTGATAATACTGGTTCTAACTTTCTTGGCAAAATTCCTCCATCCATCTTTCTGAATTACTAATGTCTGTATTTAGATGCATTAGGGAAAATAAAATCTGAGCATGAATATTTTCACTTACTATTTTTGAAAGAAGAATGCTAGGATATAAAATGCTAACTAATGTATCCAGTACATGATGCTAACAATAGCACTCTGTGACTTTTCAGAATTCTCTAAAGGAAGATACAAGCTTCCAGCTGAGTTCAAACTGCGAGTTGATAATATTAGATAGAATTTTCAGCTTCAGGACTCATCTTTTTTACTTGATTTTTCTGAGAGAAAAAAGGAGGGCGTATTCTGGCCAATAATAATTCAGCTCAATAAAATTGGTTATATATGCAAAGACATTGCTGGGAGCTGAAGGAAGGAGTGCAAAGAAAGGCAAGATAAAGCATGAATAGTTATGGATATGTCCCTGGGTTGCTATATGTGGTCCCATTATGGAAGGACAAGTGCACTTGTTTGATGCTTGGTAAAAGTTTATCTGGGGTTGATTGTATTTACTAATTTTAAAAACTCTTTCCTTATTATTTCATTTGCAGCAAAGTTCAGTCTAAAGTTTCTTCTGACAGAAATGTGGGCAGAATATATTTTGAAAAATAATATTTAAAAGATTTTATTCAGTTTCTTTCCTCTTGAAAAAAAAAAAATCCCCATATCCCTACCTCGTTTCTGTTGCTGCTGTGGCTACTGGACAGGAAGCTACTGATCCCAAGGACCACTGAAGAACTTGTCCTGGTGATAAGTCTCTCAGCTGAGTGAAGTTCCAGCTGACACTGGGCTAGATGAGTTGTCCGGGTAGCTCAGAGAAAAGCAATGAACATGGAAATCCTCCTCAGAGCTTGTGGGGCTGCATGTCCAACCCAGCAGCTGAGAAGGAGCTGCTGTCACCTCAGTGATTTTCCTGTGACATGCTTTTGCTGAAAACTGACAGCTCTGAAAGCAGATGTTCCAGGGGGTTGTTCCTTCTCCATTAAGGTTAATTTCTAGGACACTTGTTGCTATTCTGTTGGGTAGTAGGGATTGTGAGAGAGCATCCAAAATGAAGGTCCGTCCCTCTGTATAATAAATATTTCAGGCTGTTTAATCTGTTCATGTAAAGACTTAAAAATCCCAAACAACGTATCTCTGGTGGCCTGATACTCTGCGAGGGATGGGATATTTACCAGTTCTTGCTAAACAGTTCTTCTGTATGTTGAGGAATAATTGACACCATTGTGGGAAACTTTGGATGATGGGATTTTTTTTTCATAATAATAAGAATTAAAATGGATCTCTCTTCTGTGCTTTAGATGACATGGTTCAGGACAACGTTTTTTATTGATAAACAGTGTGGTGCACGTGGTGTAATTGTTATCAGTAATTGTGTTGAAATCTACTTTTGTTGATTTCCTTCTTAATTGAATTTGATTTATTAACATTGCTGAGGCACTGATTGTAACATGAAGAAAAATGTGTCAAGTGATATGTGCCTAGGATTGAAATTTAGGAAAGTTTTATTTCAAAAGAGAGGAAAGGAAATAAATCTCTACTTCCTTTTCTTGTCTCAGCCTGCAATACTGAGCCTCTGAGTTTGGGAGAACACACAGATAACAAACTCTGCCAGTCATACTTTCACAAATCTACTGGCAAATTATAAAGACACAGAATTGCATGTAGAGATTAGGATGGTTAATTGCCTTTTATATGCATTTTATTTTATCTACCTTTCCTTGAGTTCAATAGATGTTAGGTTAGAGATTTAATATTTGGAATTATCTCCTCCTGTAGGAATCCAGAAACAGAGAAGAACCCCTTTAACTCCACTGAGGGAACCTGACCTCCAGAAAAACACTAGCTTTGACCCTTATCCATGAAGAAAAGCTTCCAAATATCCCTGGATAGACCAGGATTTATAAAAGAGTAAGATAAATAATAGAAAGTAGTGTAGTGTGTCACTAGGGTGAGAAATTTAGGTTTTAGGGTGTTTTAGAATGGAGTCAAAATGAAGGAAATAGGGCGTTGTCCCTAATGCTTCTACTTCTTCATCTTCTCCATGATTCTGCAGTGTTGGTAGCACAAAAGTGGTGGGTTAGAGGTTTGTCACAGTTTTAGTTACACAGATGGATGAGAAATAGTAATTGGTGAAGAAAAAGAAATAAAATACGTTTCTATTGTTAATTGGTTGAAAATTATTATAAAAGCCTTGAAACTGTGCAATCAATAGCCATTTTGTTAAGCCATTTTTGATGGTGGGGGAGCCTGAGCATACAGCCCAGTAAGAACAATGCCAGGATTTCCAATAATATATTAATAAATAAGAAAGTTAAGGGCATAACAAACGTCTGGAGTCTTCTTCCTGACACAGAACTGAGATAACCGGGCCTCCCTTAGTTGGGGAGTATCCCAAGGGCATCCAGTGCCAAAGAGAAGGGAATGCTACATCCTCCCAATCCCAATCCAAATCCACTTAGATATTTCTTTGAGATCTTTTTCTAGTAGTGATATTTTATATATGTAATCTGTAAACAGGTTTATTATTTTAAGGTATGACTTAAAGGTCTCACTGATGATTAGAATGGCACTGAAGGGTTTGCCTGCATTGATTTCAATGCCCCAGAAGATCATTTTGTCATTCATTAAGTGTAGCTGTTAAGGGACAACAAATTTCCAACAGGAAGCACATGTAAAAGTCAGAATAATTCTGCTGTGCTCTGAAAGTAAATGACATAAGCCTAGGATCCTGAGGCTGAAATAAATTAAACATGTAATTCCTTGATAAAATATGCTAATAGTGCATTGTTTCTCATTTCCATTTGATTGTACTATTTCATCTTCCTGTGGCTGGAGTCTTCTTTGAATCATATTATGATCAATAATGATTCAATCTTTTTCAAAAAAAGAAGTGTGGGCCAGATATTGAAACAAAAAAAAAATTCAAAGTATTGTTTTTTGTTGGTTCCCACTATGCTTCCCATTAGGAGTCATCAGTTAGTGGTCGATTAGAACAGTCTAGACTAGAGATTATATGCATAGAGATTTCACATATGTATTTCAACATTAGCCCACAAAACATTACACAGGAAAAATAATTACATTTCATACTATTTACCTCCTAAAACCATAACTAAATAATGAAACATCACGTCCTTCTACTTTGTCTGTAACTTTTATAAAAAGCCAATAGGAAACATTTTTACAAATAGGGAAAACCAAGCATATATGAATATTAATGTGTATATTATATTCTATTTTTCTATATAGGATAGCATAGAAATATTTTACAAGCTTCAACTTTTACTTTACCGGTAATTTTTTGTCCAGTTTTAAAGTCCATATTGAAAATGACCTCTCCAAAGAGAAAATACAGCATAATTGGATTTGCTCTGTCAGTTGCAAATAGACTTTCTTAAAGACAGCATTGGCAAAAAGTTGATAAGGAAATATGCCAACTTAGAGAAAGTACTGGTTAGCATTTATTCTACAGATCAATGACAAAAGTAATTTAAGTTAAAAATAATATGAGTCTCATGCACAAGAATCATGAAAAAAGATCTTTCACGTTTGAAGTACGATAGCGTAAATTTTATACACCTGATGATTAAATGCACTAAAATCCCATGTACATATAGACTTGGTGTTGGACTATCAGTCTTATGTGACCTTTCTTGAAATGCTCAAAATGACATTTAAAGCACAGATGGTATAAATAATCCCTTCTGTTTACTAAACTTGCTTAGTTTTCTTGTAAACCTGGAGTTTATATCCAGTCTGCAGCTGAAACCCAGAGAAACTCCCTGATGACTGGAAAACCATACTGAGAAGGCAAAGGAGAGGAGAGAAAAACTGGTGTCGTTTTTGGGCTCCTAGTTGTGGATGTGGCTTGTACAGGAAAGACATGATAGGAGAAGGAGGAACATCTGAGGTCAGAGGGATTTGTAGGAATAGAACAAGACTGAAATTTTCCCCATTGTTCACACAGTGGAAGTAGCTGGAGGATCTTAGCAAATGCCAGGGCAGACACCCAGGACTTTCGTCTGTCACAACCCACATATTTTTCCAACTTTAGCTGTTTTGATCAATTTATGTAACTACCCCTGGGTCTGGCAGATAAATCCTGGAGATTTTTCTTAGTGAGACACTGTTAAGGATATGCTCTTGCCTCTTCTCTCTGTTTCCAGCAGTAAAATAACTTTCACTATTTCTGCAGCCTCAATTCCAAGTGACTTAGTGAAGATGCTGCAAAAAGGCACCAGGCATATTTTTAAAATACCATTTAAACCCCAAAACCCAACAAACAAGCCTACAACTGCACAGAGTTGTATTTTGTCATTCCACCTATAAGAAATGTTGAACACTTGCATGCTTGCAGACACTGTCCTATTATTGGAGTTGTTACTAATATTGTCATGGCTTTCTGACACTGAAAAAAACTTGTAAGTTGTCCTGGAGGAGGACCAGGTGTCTAGGATAGAGATAAGCTCAACTAATCCACGGGGGACATATCTCCAGATGATTTTCAAAGGGCAGAAGAAGCTTATCCCCAAGGTCAAAACTGTCAAGAGCTGCCACTGTCAGCAGTCAGCTCAGGAGCTGGGCAGGTGGACATCAACCTCCTTCTCATGAGCTCTTCTTTTGCTTCAGAGAACCTTAATCAAGGAGGAGATGTGAATTTTCTTTTGTGTAGTAGTTAATATTTTATTTAGTAATAAATAATAATAATTAGTTATATATTCTGAAAGATGAGGACTTCAGTCAAATTGTCTCTTCAATGAAAAAAGGAAAATAATTGGACACATTAGGGCAGGTCCAAGCTAACCAAGCTAAGCCTGATGACTTCTGGCCTTTGTGAAGAAGTCGTATCTGTTGCTTGCAAAAAATAAAAATCTGCAAATCCTTCCTTAAACTAGCAACAGTATTGCTGAAGTGAAGTAGTGGTTCTCATTAGAAGAAAGCTGTTCAGTTTCTTTGAACATTTTTTAAAAAGAAATTATGGAAGAAATCCAGTCACATGCATAAAAAAATGTTAACAAGAGAAGAATCTTTCATCAGAAACATTATAATAAGTTGCAAAACCAAACTTGCTCTTGTGAAATTTAATGAAGTTTAGTTACATATTTAAGTGGAGCGAGAAGTGGATCTTACAAACCCTGCTGTGAAGATGTGCATAATTTCTAATGCAGTGGTTATCATAGAATCATTGAACCATAGAATGTTTGGCTGTACAAAGGACCTTCAAGATCATCTATTCAAACTCCCTGCTTTGGGCAGGGGAACCTTCTATTAGATCAGGTTGCTCACAGCCCCATCCAACCTGGCCTTGAACACTGCCAGGGATGGGGCATCCACAACTTCTCTGGGCAACCCCTTCCAGTGCCTTACCACCCTCAAAGTCAAGAATTTCTTCCTAATATTTAACCTGTGTCAGCTCTCTTTCAGTTTAAAGCCATTCCCCCTTGTCCTGTCACTCCAGGCCCCTGTAACAAGTTCCTCTCTAGCTCTCTTGTAGCCCCATCAGGTACTGGAAGGGGGTCTAAGGTCTCTCCAGTTCTGAACCACAGGTTCTCTTCTCCAGGCTGAACCACAACCACCCCAACTCTCTCAGCCTGTCTTCGTAGAAGTGCTCCAGCCCTCTGACCCACTCCAGTGAGTCCTTGTCCTTCTTCCCATGGAGGACACAGAAAGCAGTACTCCAGGTACTCACAAAGCAGAGTAAAGATGATCTAAATGTCTTCACAAAGGAAAACAGGTTGTTTTTAAGCAGTGTACTAAGAGTCAACTCGATATATGACTTCAGTGATTTATTGTTTAACCATTATTACTCAGAAACCCATGTCAGAGATAATGAGGCATTTTCATGTTCAAATAAATTTTAAATCATATTTTTCAAGCCTAGCCTGCTATCTTTTCCTTAAGGGCATACTTGAATCAAATTAAGAAGCTGTCAGAACTGTGTACAATTTGCTTAGTGCAGAATTAGGTAAAAATCTCATATTACTGAACTCAGAAGACAGATACCATGTTCTGGTACAAGTGTTATCTATCTCTCCAAAAACAGAACATTAAAGCTGGACCAAACAGTGAGATGTAGAGTCATATTTTATAGGGCTTTCTTTTGCTGTAGAAATTGAAGAACAAACCATAAATAAAGCACCTAAAGCAATAGGCACGCAAAAAATTAAGAGTCTAAAACAGCAAAAAAATGATGGGTTAGGTTTTTTGGTTGAGTTTCTGAGACAATAGGATGCAATATGGTAACCTTTGCAAATTCCCCCATTCAAATACTATGTTGTTCACACAATGGAGTTCATAATCTTTCCAGAATGCTCTGAAAGCTTAGATCATCAGACGGTCTCTTTATTGAACAACTGAGGCTTTATAAAGACGACATGATATTGCTAAAAGAGAAATGATTCTACCTCCAGCAATGAGTCCCTCAAAATAATAATTTTAAAAGATGTAATAATCATTTGATACTATCTGTTTTTGCGTAATTCTGCATATAATTTTTTTGTACTAGGAATACAATCTTATAAATCTAGGGTAGCTCTCTATCCACTGTAGTTTTTATTTTCAGCTGTGCTAATGGTGATTGAAATTCCAATGCATTTAAATTATGTATTTTTATTATATATATGTACATATATATAGCCACAAAAATCCAATAATCAGTGTTTGGTCTGATTTGACACTTAGGCTGGAGTTGCCAATAGTCCTTAAAGGCTTCCTTTTAACTCCCACATCTATCAGTCCAAGCTTACTTTGAAAATACTGGCTGTTAAAAATATATATTATCTTCAAAATATTGATTAACGAAAGAGAGAAAAAAAGTAAATTCAAAATTTATGTGCTCATTTAGAAAAAGGAGGGGAAAAAAGCCACAAGAAAAATTACAGCCTCCATGAAACAATAGTAATTTTAAAATTTAAAAGAGAAATTGAGGGACATTGAGATTGGACAAAAAATAGAAAAAATATTTAGCAACAGAGTTTTGCATTAATATTCTTTGGCAGCCTGTATTCTATAATTTTTCTAACAAAAATAGAATGAAGAGTTAAACAACTGTTTTTTTAGATGCTGGCATGGATTACTGCTATTTATTACTACTTCAAAGGCATTGAACTTCAAAGTTACTGATTTTTCAGCCCCCATTCTGGCATCTGTCTTCTGCTCTATCTTCCGCTGTTTGCTTGTTCTGTTTTTGAAATAAAAAATAATTCAAAAGTAAAAGGTGGGGAAAAAGTCTTAAAACTGTTGCTGTTCAGATGAATTTGCAGCTCTCTTGACAACCCAAACAAAGTGTCTAGAGACCGTACTTTGCAGTTTTAAGACAGTATTTTGTAGCTCTTTGAAGGCTTTTAGTCCACTCTGAATAGTGGAGTTAGTTACAGAAGATGAAAATACAGCAGGCATGAGGATACTGAGAGACCCTTATTTTTCCTAGATGAGCATGTAAGCTGTTCTTCCTGTGTACCAGAAACTCTTGCATAACTTTCCTTTGCAGACTGTGGTCCTTACAAAGCAGGTGGAATGAGATACAGACGCCGAGATACAATCAGAGACAAACACATAACAAGATGATATAGTAGAAACATGAAAGCAGAGAGAACTCTAACAAGGATATTTCTGTGGCAAAATACAAGTGTCTTCTGCTAGCCAATAAACATGTGGAATCCCAGATATCTGCTCTGTCCTTACCTCCAAGGAGAAATACAAGCTCCTGCACTCCTTACTTCCCCTACCTGTACTTCTGTGCATGCAAATATTTGTACTTTAGTAGTAAAGATCAAAGGAAACTTAGAATACTGTGACATGGGAAAAAATGAGCACCTCACCTAATGAGGTATTCCTATGGCCTCAAATCCTCCTCTCCCTGCAGATCATTGGAGTATAAACCTAATTGACATGTGGGTTTATTATAGTAATACTTACCAAATAAAGGATTCTATTACAAGAGACAAACTGCTTGAGTACTCTGGGAGTTATCTAGGCACCAAGGTGTCTGTCAGTTTCTGAGAGAATCTTAAAATCCTGGCCTCAAAAACACATAAGAAGAAATAATCTCACCAATTTGAATGGGATTTTGAAAAAAACTCAACATAAATAGGATAGAAAGAAAAGTGTCTGAGATATTATTGCACTTCGATAATTATAATGAAAAGGAATATTTTAGTGCCCGAGAAGAACTATTATTGTGCTTTCTGCTAAGGTCCACAAGACTATTAATTAGGATACTTTAGTCTGTTTGCAGTTTCATATGAAAATGACTTGCCAGTCATTGTCAGCTGCTGTCAGAATTTGCCAGTTGTTGCCTCCTGCAGCCACTGTGGCTACCATATTTACCTACCTCTGCTGCTACACAGGCTTTCTGAGGAAAATGCCAAACTGTATTGTTAATATTTATATTAATATTTAGTCCAATATTTTGTTTAATGCTAGCCCAAATCCTGAAATGGTGGGCCATTAAAAAAAAACAAACAAACATTGTCCCCACACCTCTCTACTTCTTTTCCATGAGGACTTTGTCCTGGCAAAAGCCATAAAAGCTCCAGGGACAGAGCCAGGCTGATGGAATCTTAAGGCAAAAGAAGAGGCTCTGTGCCTCCATCCCGTGCTGGAGGTTCAGGGGCTCTATGTGCTCCCCAGCCTGACTACGCAGCTTCCCCTTCTCCGCTAGATCTGGCAGACACCAGTTTTGGTAGGCAAGGATGGAACCAACTGGGTTAGTGGATGGATGCACACCCACCCAGCAGGTAAAACCAGCTCTGAGATAGGCAACTCTACTTCCCCAAAAGGGAGAAAAGCAACAACAAATCTTGGGAAGATCATGTCTGAGGCCAGGTGCTGTGGCCACATCTTTCTGCACAGATGCTCAACCTTTGGGGGACAGCTGAAGGAGAGCATGAGGCCCTGGAAGGTCCAACCTGTAGCAGGGAATACAACAAGGGCATTGGGTGAAGCTCAATCTTCCTACTGCCAGCTGCACCACAGATATTGCTGTGTCTGGAATTCCCCAACTTACATATTGTGATGGCACCTCTGGGGAAGTTCAGTCTAACTTTCTCCGCATGAGTAAAGTATCAGCAACTCAGAAGTGGAGATAGAAACTACTTGATGTAAGTAAAGACAAAGGAAAAGTAAAGTAAAGTAAAGACAGGTAAAACAGAAACAAAATGGAAGGCAGAACATAGTCTATCTAACTAGTCTGGTGGTGGAAAAAATCTCCTTGAGAAAACTTCCAAGGCTGTGATCAAGCTGTGGCTATATATACACCTCCATTTTGAGAAAACACTTTAGAGGAATGGGGTTTCCTGTCTTTAATTTTATCAAGACATTAAAGTGGTGTGCTGTGTCCTGGTTCCTACAAGAAACTGCTGCAAACCTAATGCTTCCAGTGTTGGAAATTGCCCAGGCATAAGTAAAATAAGAGTCAGTAAGGGACCTTGTAGACTGTTTGTCTTATTCTGGCTCTCTCTGAAAGATTTCATCTTAGAAATGCATTAGCTGAAATATACCTTGAAATTATGAAGTACCCACGTTCCTTGTGCTCATTACTCGCTACTTCTAAGAGGACGACCTGTCTCCTAATTGTAGAGGCTCTTTGTAGGTATCTAGGTGTAGTCCCTCACCTGAAAAAGGGAAAAAGATATAAGGAAATGGAAGCTCTTAAATTCTAAATATATGTTTTCACAAATTTTCACGAGTGAAATAAATTTAAGTAGTTGGTAATGCAAGTTTGATCCATCCCATCCAAGAAAATGTGTGACTTGGGCACTTCTTGAAAGAAAAATAAAGAATAAAAGCAGGATAATTTTTATTTCAGCTGCAGCTATGAGGACAAGCTACTCTAAGCTGCTTTAGTGTAGTAGAGCAGATAGTCAGAAGTCAGGCAATTTGCTAGAAGTCCTTCTTCTGCTAGGTACTGTAGGACATTACATAGGTTAGATGGTAATTTAGATCAATCCATGAGGCTGAAATGTTGACAATTACTCCAACATCACCATTAATAATTGTTCTGCATTGCCTGCAATGTGATAACAACTCTTTCAGCTACTCCCATCTTCACAGTGCTAGGCACTTCCAAAGAAAAAAAACAAACAACCAGAAAGGCCAGCTCTGGTCTGAACAAAGAGCTTGCTGATAATTTCTGAGCTTATCAAGAATCATGGAAATTTCAGGAAAGGCCGCAAGATGTGCAAAATCCTCTACCATTCATTTGTTGTTGGGACTTTGCTGCCTGCTCTATATGTTTTCTGCAGCTCTGGAAAACTGAGGACAAAGGAAGGAACATTTGAAAGGACACATTAATTGATCTATCAAATAGTTAAATACCCCAAAACTCTTTAGCTGGGCTGTACTGTGTGCTTAGACCAACTTCCAGTTAAAAGCATGAAGTGAACACTGACAGCCCACTCCCCACAGTGAGCACAGTGCCCTTTGTGGTTGGGTTTGAAGAGAAGCACAAGCTGGCACCTGGTAGGTGGAGGTTTGGATGAATTTGTTGATGTGAAGAACTTGTTAAACTGTGCCACAAGAGAATGACCACCTAGATTTATCCACCATTACATCTAGGCAGGGGTGAAGATGTGGATATCTCTGCCTGCAGGCATCATCACCACTGGGAGGATCTTTTGGTTTTGTTCAGTCTCCCTTACTGCAGAAAGGGTGACTATAATTAACCTTAATTAATAATAAGGTTATATAAAGTTAATATAATTAACCTTAACTCAAAATACTAAAAAACCCAAAAAACCAAAAAACCAATCAGACATTTTTTTAAAAATTAGTTGAGGTCCCATACCTCAACTTCTAAAGTCCATAATGGTTTGTTTCTGCCATGGTATTTTAAAGAAATCTGTAAGGCAGAAACAGTCCGAGGTTTCTGTGTACTACCATGAATGCTCAGTGGTCTAGTAGAGCTCCTGGATGTTTTTACCTTTAAGAGATATGGTTTGCTCTGACATTCACAGTGGAAAGGTCAAGTGGCCATCCTGTCAGCACAGTCCCAATGGATACAAAATTTAGAATACAAATTGCAGTTTTATTTGATCCAAGCATGGATGCAGGTGAGTCAGAGCATTGATGAGGAGAGACAGTATGCCATTTGACTAATTACTGTTTTTATTTCTGACATTTAAAGGGTGATAGCTTATCTTCTTACAAGAGCCCACTTATATAATAAATCAGTAAGAAAAGGGAAAGCACCAACCTCATCATTTGTATTCAGTACAAATAGCTTGGTCCAGGTTAACAAAAAAAAAAGTCAGTTGGATATACAGTATCAATTTTTCAACTATTAGTAGTCACAAGTATTAATATTACAATTTCTAAATACTGTATGGGGTCTTTCTCTGCAATTACTCAAGGAAACAGCCATAATGGCTGACCTATAGATAGCAATAGTTAGTTGTGATTTTAAATTTTAGTAACCTAAGTAGCTGGATTGAATGGAATTAGTGAGCTAGTGCTTATCAAGATAAGTAAGGCTTAAATTTTGAGTTTTCTTACAGAATAACTATGTGCAGACAGTATTTGGTGACTTGTGGTCATTGAAAATCTAAGCCCCTACGGCTACTAGAGAAAGGCAGCTTCTGAAGGGTTCAAGTTGCATTCAGTATCAAAGGCTCAGGCAAATCACCTGAGCCACTACAAAAGAAATCGCTTATCTCACTGGCCATAGAGTAAGGATTCTGAATTTGACTGTCTGCACCTGCCTCTATCACCACAACCACTAAAAAAGAGGGATGATTAAACTCAGTCTAATCACAAATAAGGGTGCAGACAGCACTCTTGTGATACCCTGAAAACATGTCATTTAGTCTCATGTAAACATTCCCATTTATTTCACATTAAAGGTCAGAATAAAGGATGTATATTTCAGGGAAGAGAGAATATACTCTTAATTACCTTCCATTGCTCAATGCTGCAAGATACAATAATCTTACTGCTCAGTATGACCCTTCTCCTAATTTTTTAGGCAAATCAGTGAATGGAAAGAAAACATTATACTTTTTAGTTCTACTTACTACCTTTTAAAAAGAGGTGATATGTCAGCAAACTGCATGTGTGTTGACTGCTCAGTACTTCACAGCTTTTTTGGTGATTGATGACACAGGGAGCAGGTTCTCTGGGCCTAGCACTGAGTGGCAAATCAGGAAAACTTTCCTGTACTAAGTAACAGTAAGAATTGATAGGGAATCAATCTGACTGCATTATGTATGTATGTCATACTGAAATAAATGACTACATTCTATTTCTAATGCAAAAGACAAATTAATTCAGTTCACCTAATTTCATATTGAAATAACATTCTCCCAATTTTTTTGGTTTAGTTTAATCAGCCTATTCTAAAAATTATTTCTAATCAACCTCTTTGAATGTCTTTAAAGCCTATTTTTATTAGTGAGTAGGTATATAAAAACATTGCAATGTATTCAATATATCAAAATGAGCAGTGAAATCTAACTAAGTAATTAAAAGCAAGAAGTGTTTATCTTAAAATCATATTGAATGTAGGAATATACAGGTAGCAAAATGTTATTACAGTTCAGTGACTACCTTCAGCAGGTTTTGGCATCAATGCCTTAATGGCTGAATGGGAAGAAACTTGGTTTACCAACAAAATCTCCCATATGACTGTGTCACTGAGAGTCTGTGGAATAAAAGTGCTTTTTCATTTGCTCCCTGAGGGTGCCTGATCTCTGCCCATGGCCTGGAGAGAAGCAAATACAATGACCTGTTCACTGCCTGCCAACTGGTTCATTCACAGTTGATCTGTACAGGGAAGTTCTTCCCACAGAAGGAGGAATATATTATGTTTTTCTCGGAGGTTTCTTTAGACACCTGCTGATCTTGCTATATGTGCCACTATGTCTATGCCAGCAGACATCTCACCAGTTTGATCTGCCCTTCTTGTGCGGCCTGACAGGAGAGGAAAGTTTTGGGCCATGGGGGCTGGTGCTCTGCAGGATCAGACTCTCCTGCTGCCTTGCTTATGGTGCATTGATGGATCTGTTTTGGCCCTCAGGATCAACACAGAAAGCAGTTACTTAACAGCACTTTTCCTGCCATTTTTTTTGAGTGTAACTTAGCAGAAATTTCATACTTCATCCAAATAAATGCAGAAGTCTCCTAGTTATTTTGCTCAGGGTTTATTTCATGGCACACAGTCTGATCAATATTTTTGCCCTACAAACTTACTTGTAAAGACAGATAACTATTGCATACTGTTTTGCTCACCATAAAATAATGTATCACCTGCTTTTAAGAATACTTTGTTTATAATACTTTGTGCAAAGAATACTTTGCACACTGGTGGTTTTATTCTTGCTGCTTAAACTTCTCCTTTGGGTGTAATATTTCCAGACTAAACAGAGTAACCTTTTCATAGTTCTAATAGAATTTGAAAATGCTGAGAAATTATTTATAGCTAGGAGTTCACAAGTGTTTTCCTCCCAATGTGATGTCAGACTCCATTTTAGCTGTCAGTCTGCGAGATCAACCGCATCATAATGACATTACAGGCTTTATAAAAGACATATGTATGAAATAAATTATCTACTGGAACAAAGGTAACAAATGCATACCCCTTTGATCAAAATTTACACTTTCCAGTTCATACTTTAAAAATATATATTCATATTTTGATCAGGAAAAATCTTGATTGGAAAGAGTATTGGCACACTTACCTTTTAATTGATTTTGAATTCTTATAATTTCTGGCAGAACTGTAAGGGTGTCATACCACTTTCTGCTAAGGTATGGACCCCTTCCAGAGACACGTGCCCTGGTTTTTATTTCTCCAAGACACACACATTCCAACATATCTTTGGAAGTATAACTGCATCAGCAAGTTTGACTTTTATTCAGCATTCAAGCTGACTTTTACACAAGCGAATGTGAAGTTCAATGTTTTTTATTAAAGCAAAAGATTTGTTGAGACAATAACAGAGTTTAAGGAGTTTCAGTCATCAGGACGTCAATTTGCTTTGTACTCTTTAGGGAGCAGCAACCCATGATGCCAGTTTGAGAATAAAGCAGGATTGGTCCTCATCTGTGTGGCTCAGGAAGATGCTTCAAATACCTTGCCTCAACAATTGGGTTATAATTATGATTGATCCCTATTATTTACTTGTGTTGCTGAGTCATACACTGGAGCTCTACAGCAAAGAAGCCTTCAGATACTGAGAAAGTAATTGGATTTAAATTTTTCAGGATGTTTTCTGATTTTTTTTTCCTCTCCTCCTTTGGAATTCAGGCCTTGCCAGGCCTTACGTAGCCCCATTTTGAGGTCCTGTGTGAAGAAGAGAGCAACTCATATGTAATAACTGCTGTTAAAGGGTTGAGCCTCCACTGTGCTGTTGTGATGACAGAGAGATTAAAGCCAACCAAGTGAGGAAAGAGAGGAAGGAAGTTCTTCCTCATGATGAGTAGGGGACCAAAGTGTTACTGTTCTAACACTGTTTGGTCACTACCCTCTTTCTGGAACAGTGTTTCTTCACTGACATTGCAAGGGGTTTCACCAGAATTGCTCCTTGTTTTTAGCAGAAGACAGTAGCCATGCTCCAGTGCATGTTTTGCTGGGCAATGGGCTCTGCTCCCTGTGCTGCAGAGTCTGGATGACCCTGCATACATCCAGATGTTGAAAGCAATGCCCCATGCAAAGCATCAATACTGCAGACGTGCTCAGTCACAGCTGTTAAGCTGGCAACAACTTCAGACAGATTGTTTTTCAGTAAAATTACCCCCTTAGCATGTACATTTTCTTGTGGCTGCTGAAATCTCCAAGTTCTTAATTATTTTTTATTTCTTCCCTCCTTAGAAGAATTCTTCAGAGCTTTACAGTCAACAGTCCTTTCCCATTGATTCTGTTCAAACTCAGAAGCAATCAGAATGTAGCCATCAAATTTACTGACTGCAGTCAAGTAAAGGTTACAACAGTCTTTTTATACAGAAAGTACTCTAATACTATAATTTTTTATAACTTCTGGATGAACTAAGCTTCAATAATCTGTTTAGAAGTAATGAATGCTTGATTACTTTGGGTCTCACACTGTGGCACAACTGGTCCTAATGATGTTATTAGTCCCAGTTCTGTCAATTTTCATTTTAGTGTATTTCAGTGCAAATAGTTGCTTCAGAAAGTCTCAGAAGGCTTAACTGTGCATGTCTGTAAACCAAAAGGATACCACTGCATGCTGCTTTGCTAAAGAGAGCTGGACCAGAGGTGAAAGTTAGCTTTAAGGAGGTTAATTTGGTGGTTGGATTTAAGGTATTATAACAGAAATCTTGTTGTGAAAACTAAGCAGGTGAGACAGAAATTAAGAAGAGTGTAGGGAAGGTTTTATGGCTTTACTTTCAAGAACTGCACAGGGTACATACTGACTCAAACCAGGATTATTTGAATTTGATGATGGAGATTTTTGTTTATTACAAACAGAACTAACCAGATGCTTTACATGAGACAATTCACATCAAGCATTGGAAGTCTTTCCTATCATGATTTTTGATGAAGCATAGAGCAGTATAACAAATATTTATACTTAGACACAGCGAATTTTAAGAATTATCTCTGCTTCAGGGTTGACTGAAAAGGAATAGAGTAACAATATAAATGTTTGCTTCTAAAAATAGTCATGTGTCTTAATGATTCCTCTTGCAAAATAACTTCATCCTCCTTTACACAGTCTTCAAACATTTTAACTGGTAAATGATAACAGATATTTCTGTCTTCTTGCAAGGACAGTTCGACAAACAATTGATGGAGCCTTGCAGAGCTGGTCAACCACAGTAACTTTTAGAATAGAAAGATTTATACTAGTCTAAGTAGTAATCCTTTTCTATTTTGTATGTTTTACCTCTTCCCAAAACACTGTTAGCTGTTGCTGTTAGCTATACTAAGATCCTAATATTCCCTCACATGAAAATGGTTCTCAGAGTGGTTAGATCAAAATAGTCTTAAGTGATATTTTCATATATAAGCAGAAGCTTTAAAAAGTTTTACAGAGTAGCTCCCGAAACAATGTAATGAATAATCCAATGGAAACTGTAGCATAAAACAGAGGTGCCTGTACTACCTGGTGAATTGCTGATTTGATTCTAAAAAGAACTGTTTTGCTATAAATCAGGATGAAAATGTCAGGCACTATAAAATTAAATTTTGAAATAAACATCTGGATTTTATCTGTGTGTAGAGACTCCACCAGGCACAGTTCACGCATTGAGCTCAGTTCTGGGAATGTGCATTACAGCACAGGATCCTTATCAAATAGGTGGATTCTGCACAGAGTGTCTAGACATGAGACCCATTAGCTGTATTTCAAAGAAAGAAAAAAACATTAACTGCCAGTATCTAGCAGATTATTGGTGAAAATATTTTTAGGTAAGTGTCTGAAATTCAACTTTCATATAGAAAATTTCCACCCAGAAATACATCAGAGACTGGGCCTAAATTTAAGACACTGGTATTGTCCAAATTAAGTCCACAGAACTAAGGAGTTATTTACATTTTCTTCTGAACAAGAAACTCTAATTTTTGCCTTTTTCATGCCATATATTGTTTTTCTTAATCTTTACTTATTTTTCTGCGTATTGATGGTGCTTACATCCAAACATGGACCTGACTACAAAACTACCTCTGTGGTTATTGCGCATAAAACCCAAACTGCTTATTTCAAATCTATCTTTGGCTTAGTTCGGAAAAGGTGTGGATTAGGTGTCAGCACATTTGCAAAAATAGATGTGGCAGGACAAAATGTGAATCCAAATAGCCAAAGAACAGAAAAGTATTAGAGCATGTATTTAAATTTAAGAAATAACTTGATGCCTTGCTGAACTGGAATCAAAACCTGAATTTGCATTAGGTGCTTGCTAAGATCAATTCCTTTTATGGTGGGTATCTGGCTAAACAATATAAAGGCAGTGTAATCTTTATATTATCTTCTTGCTGACCTGGTAGTTACACCTTCTTTTCCACATTACAAAAGCTTCTCTTGCTTAGTGTTTGTTCACCATATTTGGCAGAAAGGTCTTCTTTTCTACATTCTCTAGTGAAAGATTCAGGGATTTCTTGCCCAAGAAAAAAATTTAGCTAAGAATTACTCAAAATCAGGGTATAGTCAGTGTATAATTATAATTAACAGGATGATCTACAGCTGAAAATTATTTTCTGGTTTAATCATCTTAAGCAGACTTAATTTCTAATGAATGACAGCATAAAACTCAGAGAATTATTTTCCTTAATTATCTGCCTCTGTTTCCTAGTTGGTGACCATTATTAATACTTGCACATATTCTCAGTCAGATGAGCCCATAAACTTTTCTGTGGTGAAATTGTAATATATTAATAAAATTGATTAAATATATAATGAAAAGTCTTTGTTCTAAGCCTCAGCAATAACTGGACCAAGCAACTGGTCCAATTCATTTTGAGCAGTTACATCAGTGATGTCACTATCTGTTGGTCCTTGTTGTGCACATGTAATGAAAGTCTTCATCCAGACATCACATGTAATTTTCATGCTCAAACACTGGAGTCCTTTCAGATGCAGTGGGTTTTATTCCAAGGGGTGCTCCCCTCAGCAGAAAACAAGTGTTAAGGTGGCACCCTGATAGTGCTAGTCCTCCCTTCTGTCTGTGCACCTTCCTGAGGGAAAGCAGAGCAGCCCTGAGGGACGATGAAAAAGACACCATCAGAAAAATGGGTGATGTCTTCCCTCTCCTTGTTGAGCCGCTCCAAGCAGTGGGAGCTGTATACAGAGATGTGACACCGTCTGGAGGAGGAAGCTGGTGACTCCCAGAACCAGCTGCATACCCTCTCCCTACCTTGATGTGTACCAGAGATGGGCCTCCTACTCTGACCCTGCACAGATTTATCACCTCCTGACACCCCTCCCAGAATAGCATGGAAAAAAGAGATCCCTTTGCTTACATACCACACATGTCACACCAAACCTGGAGAAAGGAGGTTGGTAGAGTAGGTAGGATGTCATTCCAAAAGGGTTTTATTCACCCCAGTGTTTCTTTCTGATAGTCATTTTTATGTGCTGCTTTATAATACTGGAATGATGTGAGATCATGATGGGAAAGAGCAATGTTTGTACATTATGTTAATAAAAATGTTCTGAGATAATGCAGCTCTGGCTTGGTTCTGGTGTTTCTCATATATCTTGCATATATTGTTTATTCATATATAGCCTAGGATGAGGAATTTTCTAGGTTTCTTTCTTGGAATGTGCAACAAGATCATGAAAGTGACATTAATGTTTTTCTTACCTCCTCTTAATGTAACTGGAAAGAATAGTAAAAAAAATGTTTCACACCTTCTACCTTAGGAATAACACTGCTGAGCAGGGGAGGGAAGCAGGGGGATCTGCTACTCTGCATTAATATTGTAGAAATAATGATTTCACATGCAATGCCAATTTATAAAGAGTTTTATGTAATTTCATCATTGCCATTGATCAAAGAGAATGCTTCAGATGAGCACAGCTATTTTAACTGATGTTTTCAGGGCTGTGGATATGATTAAAAATGAAGTAAGAGAATATTTCTAAAATGAAAGGCAAAAGAAATTTTCACTTAAAAGCAAAGAATCACATACATTTACTCACTGGGAAAAAAGACATAAAATTATAAGAACTTATGTCTATTATTATATTGCTAAAGATGATACTGCCTTTGCTAGCCCCATTTTCTCAGGTATTTGCAAGTCTCAGACTACAGCAGTAAAGAAGGAGAGATGGAGCTGGATAAACTAAATGGAAGACCAGAATCTCATAAAAGAGCTAAATGTTCTCCAGACACAGTTGTGAATTTTCTGTGCTTATGTGTGTAACAGAAAACAGGCTCCAGAATCTCTAAAAAATACCTGGTAGAAAGCTTAACTGGCTTCCCTTGGTACAGTGACCTGATCAATTGTTTGTCAAATGTGTTTTCATTTCAAGTTGACATTAAACTTCAACTTGAACATATGGTTGAAGCATGTAGAAACTTTGGGTGAACTAGTGCAGCTGCCAGAGCATCTTTGTGCAACTGGGAGCAAGACCTCAGTCCGGGAGGCTTGGGATGGTCTGTGACAGCTTCAGAAATGGCCTCACCTTGCAAAGTCCTTAATTTTTCTACATACCCTTGACTATGAATGAACTCATGGTCATAAACTTTGCTTTTAAAAAATCCGCAAAATTTCTGTGGATTCTCAGCACCAGTCTGATAATAATTCTGCATTTTCTGAGTTCTCCCAATGAATTAAAGGCCCACAGAGCAACTTTGGACAGCCTAGCCCCAGAAAGATAATAATTCTTTATAAAATGCTGCACTACCTGCCAACTTTCTTGAGAAAAGGTTTGTGACACATTAAATCTGGGATTGCCCTTTGAAACAGGAAGTACAGGCTACTGGGTTAAGCTTTTCAACAGCTATCTGCTTCAGCTTTGTTCTCCATGCCCTCTTTCCAGCTCGGCCTTTGGTGAATCACAGCACTGCACGGTGCACGCCCAACACGCAAGGGGCTCTTGCTCACCTGAGTTTGTGCAGTGCTGCATTTAAGTCCCATTTCTCATCTGTCTCACTCCTGTCACCACCAGGGTGCTGCTTCCACAGCCAAGCACTACATCTAGACACAGCTCTGGCATCTCAGCACGGTGATCCTATTGTACCAGATAGTGTTTCTCTGTCCTAAATGAGTAGGCACAGCTCACCCTTCAGCTTGATGGGGATTTTTTGTGCACTGCATGCAGAGCAGAGAGCCTCCAGGCTCATGTAGACAGACATTTGAACGAGAGATGTGCAGTGGTAGAGCTCTGCTCTCAAAGAACCTGGCCTGCCCTGCCCAACTGTTTAAAGGAAAGCAGTACATTTTGGTAATGTCAAATGCCATTTTAACAGAATTTAGTAATTTGTTTGTGGATACACTGAATTTGTCAAAAGTACTTGCTAGCTCTGACTAAAATTGTCATGACTGGAATATTCACAGGGAAAGGTCAGATCATTAAACCAGTTCTTGTGCCTGTAACTATGATTTGACAGAAGAAGACATTAATGAATGCCTGTGTCATAGAATAAATTATTACAAAGAGTAAAATAAACTCCTAATTTTCACTAACAATTCATTAGGTCTATAGATTATACTTTTGTTGTTTTGCTGGTAGGGGTATGGGATATTAGTCAGAAATAGTAAAGCAAATTAATAGTGTCTATGCCTCTTTCTTATGCATGGGAAAGTTAGGGAAGAACATCCTTATTTATTGCTGCAATAACTTTTTTCCAAAACATCATATTATTCATTCTCAAAATATCAGCCACGTTAATTATCTGGAGACATAGAAGAGTTTCACATTCTTTGGATTACTACCTAACATGACTTTTAAAAGAGCAGTTTACTAGTGTTCTGTGATATAAATATTTTGATTGCTAAGTCATGTAGATTTCAAAATTGAACTGGTTACAGTTCTTGCTTCTCTTCTGACGAATCCTGTCACGCTATCTGTATGCTGGCTAGCAGCTAGCAATTCAACAGGACCAAGCACTTCCTGGGATGCTGCTGGAGGACAGTCTCAGGTGGCAGGAGTGAAACACGATGGGATTTATTCTCATGCGATGAATTTTGGGTTTGGGTACTGCCTAGTTTACAGGTAGGTTTGGGTGACCTACCACTGTGGCAGCATGAGTGATGAGGATACCTGCAGTAAAATGGGAATTGAATCAGAAGTAGGATCTAACACAGAGGTTATTGCTTTCAAGAACAGGGATATTGTACAAAATCTACCAACAATTTGCCTAAAACTGTGACCTTGGTCTGATCCAGTATTTGTTCCTCATGTGGTAAGATCTAAGATTTTACTTCAGTAAGTAAATTTTAATTCAGTAAGTAAAAACCATCTTGTCATGGTTCAGATACATGCCCTGAATGCCATGAATAGAGAGCATTCTGCCAGGTACCTTTTATTAACTTCAATCTACTTTAGATAATTTCTCTCTTTAAAAGATAAATTCTGCAAGGCAGAAATTAAAATCTTCAGTGATATTTTTTTCTGCAATCCACATACTACAATTCCCATTCTGCTCTTTTTTCTGTTTTAGGCAAGAATGCACTTGTGTTTACTACATATATATATATATATATATCCTTTCGAATAAAAATCAGCTTATCATCCTCTTCTCAGTGCAGGACTTGTGGACATGCATACAGAGCCTAAAATAACCCAAAAGTCTTTTTTCCCCACTGAAAATGGTGTGTTGCAAATGGATCTTCTTACTGTAGTCCACAGAAAGTAAGTGAACTACAAATCCTTATCTGGCTGCACATAATGCTGATACACTCACTTGTCTTTATTTGTCAAACATATTGGCAAGAATCTCTGTGTCAATATTTATTGATAAAATCAACTCCTGTGGAGAACAGCTGATCCAGTTTCCCTCCTCTTTAGGCATCTGAATCATCCAAGCTGCTAATAAAGAAGGCTTGAGCTACTCCTTGTTTGATCTCATAAAATAAATACATGAATATGCATATTCAAAACCTTGTAAAAATCTCACTTTTCTCTTCCACAGTACCAATAATGCAAATATTTATCTATATTCTGTTTTTAAATAAAGGTAGGTCTTTGTGGTAGTTATTTTTTAGCTATTCTATTGTTAATTTGTATATTACTCTACAATAAACAGGATTTAATAAATATTTTCAACTGCTTTCTCTACTTCATCTGTGCCAGTTACCCCTCTATTTCTTATGGGTTCATCATCCTATGAGATTTTCTCTAGTTTGGTTTTTGTTTTCTCTGCCTTCTTTACATTGTCATAATTTCATGGGTGATTCCATTTTCCTCATCTTCTACTATTTTCTCATGAAGTTTGGGAATATGTATATTTTAATGCTGAATTGCAAAATGGAAGAAATCTTATTTCTCTTTCATTCACCAAGATGGAAGATTTAGTAACAATACTTTGTATTATTGCCTTACTTTTTCTTATCTTTTGTCTTTATTGTTTTCTCCTGGACTTTATGATGACTATAAATATCCAAAGTAACTGAAGAAGTTCCTATGTGTAGGTCATAATTATGGATATAGTGATGATCATTTAGACCCTCTCTTGAGTCTTTGAAGTTGCATTTAATTGATTTTCTAAGGTGCTGGAGAAATGGGGTATATGGATCCTGATATGTGAGTCATGTAGGTTAGCAAACACAGTCCTTTTGTTCAAAATCTGATGGCTATTGAAGTCCAACTTTATGCTTCAAATTCAAATTATCTTCCCCTTCCATTTCTTTTTCCAACATTTATGGTTGCCCAAAAATGTTAAAAGTTTTGTCCTTGTATGTGGGTACATATGGAGGTTATTGTTAATATTCTTTTCAGGGTGCTTTTGATAAAAATATACCTGTTATCTGTATCTAACAGCTCATCTCTTAGAAGAAAGGGCAAATGACAAAAGGATGAAAAATTTTCCCCTTTCTTACTGACAGGCCTCAGAATGAATGTAAGGGTTGTGCATGTGTCATCTTTGGTTATTTTCATCACTGGTCTGCAAATTGGTTTATTGTAAGAGGATACTGCTAGATGTATCTTTGCTCTTATTTATTACCACTTTCATTTTTAAGTCCTCTTTCTCTCTGTCAGGGTCCCTTAGTCCTTTAATGTTCATGGCAATAAATGTTTGTTGACTCACTATGCTGTGCTTTACTGGGTTTTCTGCTCTCTGGGTAGAATTCAGTGCTACTGGTCAGCAAGGAGGGTTGTACATTGAATATTGCTTATATGGTGAATATTGGCATCTGTGAATGTGCTGATACTTCAATTCTTAAATAAAGATGGCCTTTAGCACTTTAAAAGAAAAGAGATATTCAATATACAGTACAGTTTTTTGTCTGTTGCAAAAAACACTATTACTATTACTATTACTCTTTGGTCCCTAGTCATTGATTGTGAAGGAATGTTTTGCTCTTCCTTACGGTGTTTCACCCTTCATTATTGTTGCTTTTTTTTT
>VWZN01020907.1:27864-61267 GCA_013396955.1 Regulus satrapa | reverse complement strand
TTTTTCCTTTATTTTTTTTTCTTTTTTTTTTTTTTTTTTTTTTTTTCCTTTCCTGCCTGAATTAATTGATGGAGCTTTCCTGAATAATCATAAAAGATTCACTTTTCAAAACCCTTGTTTTGAGACATAAATCACCTGAATTATTAACCCAGGAGCACAAGTTGAATATAGATCTTTCAAAAAGGACATGCTTATGTATTCTTAATTAATGTAATGGGAAACAAAGAATGAATTATGAGGAGAAATAAAAAATAGAAAAGGGTAATCATTCTGTTTCTAGCCACCTGAGTTATGTGCACCTTTATCAGGTCGATATTTAGTGTGAGGAGAGATGTCTCCTCACATTCTGTCATTCTGTCCTCTTTCCCTCAAATACCTTGGTATGCACAAATCTGATTCCTTTTGGGCTGTCTTTGGAGTTTCTGAAGAGCTATGTGAAACTAAGCAATATCCCAGATTTTACTATTATGAGTGAGACAATGTAACATGGAAACATTCTTTGGTATGAAGATTCGCATCCAAATGTAAATGCGGCTGTGAAAATTCTGGTGCTCAGTGGCAAAGTGCTTGGTGCAGAGCTAGCACCAAAGAGACCTGCTATCAGAAGGTTGCTACAGCACTTAGCGTGTTCTAGTTTCCAAATATTGTAGGAAGAAGTACAGATCCTGGAGTTAGCTCCCGGGGACAAGCATAATGTGGTTATTTTACTTGAGGTCAAGAGATGGCCTATAAATTTTACTTGTTTACAACATCCCTGAGAATTTCCTGAAATGTGAATGTGGTCATGCCTAAACCTAGGTCAGCTCTACTGAACAATCTAGCCTGTCCTGGATCTTTCTCTGTTTATTGTGTGCATCACTGACAGGCAATGTGACTGAAGAGATCAGGCTCTCTATATCATATACTTGGCAGGCAGGTGGTTGCTTTATCAGCCACACCAGCTTCCTGTTGATGCATGTGTTGCATCCAAATTCTCTAATGTGTTTAGCAAATAAGTCCCAAAGACCATGCCCCTGAATATGTTCAGATACAGTGAGTGGAAGGACTGGAAGGACTACTTCTCATGGAGTCTCAGCTATTTACCAAGCATGCTGCTTTAAATGCCTAGCTACTTATTTACAGGAGATGAAAAGGTGGGTAAGGATCTTTGAGATCTCCACTCTCCTGCCAAACTTGCCATATTCGGCCCATGGGTTTCTTTGTGACATGAAAAAGTAGAGAAATTATACTCCACTCCTCCTTTCTTTGCAATCTGAGCTTCAAAAAAGCATTGGCTCTCTGGCAGAGAGCTCTGGAAGGGATGGCAATACTTTTAGGCCACTTTTCTTAGAACACAAGAGCTGCAGCCTTGTGTTCTAAAATCAAGCAAGGAAGGCCAGAAACCAGATACTTCATTCCTGGAAATCTTTACAACCAGGTTGGATGGGGCCCTTACCAACCTGGTCAAGCGACTGGTGTCTGCCCATGGCACTAGAGGGTCTTTAAGCCCCCTTTCAACCCAAAATAGTCTGTGATTCTATGAACTGCACCGAGACATAATATCTATTACTTTATTCAAAAGTGCAATCTGAGACATCTTTTCTTCTTTTTCCCCTCAGAATCCTTCTGGACTGTAAACCTGGTTGCCAGCTCTGCAGGGAATCTTGAGTATTCCATGCTTCTGGGCTGGCTGAACATCCAGTCTGTTTGCTGGATCCCACAGGGGACCTCCTTGGCACATCATCCATTGAGCCAGATTGGGAGGGATGTCTGTGCTGGTTTGGAAGCTGGCGTGGAGCAGGGCATCTTCTCCTGGATCCGGCAAAAATAATTGAGATCCCATATGTGGAGACAGAATTTCAAACTGAATCCAGGAGTTCCTGTTTATGCTCACCCTTGTTTTGAGCCACCAGGGTATCCCAGACAAAGAAACAGAATTTTCCAGGATTCAGAGGCCTCTATATCTTCACAAAATGCATAGTGGGTGCTTTTTAGTTTCATCTGTAATTAATTGCATATTATTTATGTGCATACACATTATTTATATACATTATTTATAGGCAATAATATGCATATTGCATATATTTTTTTTGTGTCTCATGTATACACTGTTATGAGATACCCAAACTGTAGTTTTCTGGAAAAACAGAATAGAAATGTCTGTATAATTTTTAATTTAGTATCTGAAAGAAGAGTCTTCAGTTTCTAATTAAGAAGTTGGAAAGTCACTGTGGCTTATTAATGGTTCCAATTTCACTTACCTGACATTCCTTGCCTATGTCTCATCTTTAGCTTTAGCAGTGTTATTTTTAATAGGCTACATACAATCTTTTTTTGTCCTTCCACTTCAGCCAAAGGATAACAAGAGATTTAACTACCTTTCCAAAAGTTAAAGAAATCACAGCTGCTTGCACTATATACCTTACTGTCAAGGTAAGAGTTTTGGAGCAGCTGTAAGGGCTTCTTTACTGTATAAAATATTATTTTATACCATAAAGATTTCTGATTTGATTTCTGTCAAAAACTGTCTGCAAGACCTGAGAAGAGGGTGATGTCCAACAAAGTCCTTAAAAGTTTTTGATTGCATTGAAACCAGACTAATCACTTAATTTAAGAAAAAAATGAAAGATAAGGAACAGCTGAAGACACTCATAGCTAGGACAGATTTAGGGTGGACATTCCAGAATTGTAAAGCAGTGCAAAAAGAACTGCATGTCTTCGGAGTGGGAGGTGAAGAGAGTAGCATAGAAAATATGGTTTGTAAAAGAAGGTAAATTCACTGCCACAGACGCATGCTGCATGCCTTCTGATGTACAGAGCACTGGGGAGCTGGGTAAGATCTAAAGACAAAGATGGGAGGGTGAGTTTGGTGCTGTATGGAAAAAGGAGAAAGAATTCTTAGCATGAATCTCTGGAAAATGTATCACTTCACAGGACTAGAATAGCTAAATAAACTGAACTTCATCATAATCACAAGGGCTGGACTAATTTCAGACTGATTTTATGATAATATAAACAGGTTTCTGATAGTGTATGAGCTAGCTTGCATGGTGAACTCCATACTGCAAGTCTCACATCTTAATATTTGAATTATTCCTTTTAGCCTGACATAGAATCATATAGTGAGCTGTTTTGGATTTACCTTAAAAATCCCAAGAGAACTTTGCATGTTCTTGCCTGTCTGTAGAGCTTTTGAATGACCATACATTGCATCTCTTTTGTGTTGTAGGGTGACAAGGTGTGGCCTCAGGAGTAGCTGTAGGTACTCTCTGACTTGAAACACCCAGACTTCTAAAGCTTGTGTGGTGCTGACACCAGGGTGCAAGTGCTGTAGAGTGGAGGCTGGAGGCTCCAATTAGATGCAGTACAATTGCAGAAAGATGCTTGACCTGGTATGCACTCTTTTTTCCCATTTGGGAAGTTACAGTCTGTGGACAGACTTGTATTAACATAGGGAAATAGCTTTTCCATAAAAGCAAAAAGCAAAGAAGGATCCCTCAAGGAGTGTGCAGGGCTCTTTCACATCAGAGCCATGAGTTAGGTGACACAGGGGAAAAAATGTGAATGAAAAGACAGGGCTGGCTAGCAGAGCCTCTCATTGATTAAACAGTAGGACAAGAACAGAGATGTTTGTTCAAGGACTGTTGTAGAAGTAGTGACCAGAGGCATTGCAGCAAGAAAGAAGAGAGGGAACTTAAAAATATAATTGCACAAGCTTCACATTTTAAAATACTTAATGAGTTTTTTTGCTGTAAAATGCTGTTTCAGAATAATGACTGATTAATTCAGTAACTATAGTCCAGAATTGACCCAACCTACTGCCAGAGCTGCAAAATATGCAGTGCAACAGAACTCCATCATTCTAGCACATCCAGCTCAAAGTACAATCCTCTATCTGAGAGATTTTCTTTGTCAGACCCTAAAGCCTCCCATCTTGGACAGGTGTAATGACTTTAGTGAACAATTAGAAGTAAAATACTCCTAACCAGTGATGTTTCACTTATGCTGAAAGATTTCCCTGTGGAGGAGAGTTCTCCTGGTGTTAGGTCTACAAAGCCATATAAAGAGCTTCAGTTAGGAGGTAGAAAAAGCAGGAGCTTTCAGGAGAGACCTTCCATTTCCATTTTGGTACATAGAGTGAGAGAGAAAGCAAATTGGAATGTGTTTGTGGAGAAAGTAAGAGCCGAGATCAGCTAGGAATGCTTAGTGCTTCAGCAGATGGAAATTAAAACAGAGAAAATATAGCCAGTAAACGACTGTCCTGCTGCTTAGAAGTTAGGATTTTTTTCTTTTACTTATTTGGGAAAAGCAATAGTTTCTTTTTAAGAAATTGCAAGAAGAAGGGCACCAGAGTGAGATCCCTAGATTTTTAAAAATGCAACTTCATATGTCTTAGCTACAAGCTTTTTGTTTCAAACAACTGGTAGGTTTGGGACATGAGCAGAGATTTTCCTCAAGATTAGGCAAGTAGGTGTCACAGTATGTTTCTTACAAAACTAATTCTGTAACTGGTGGTCTGGCTTGTTCTGAAGTGTCACACAGGAAAACTCTGCGTGCTAAAACACCCATAAATACATTTCAATATGTCAAGAACGACTCTCTTCCTATAACATTATTTTCCTCTCATCTGCTCCTGCTTGAGATTTTGTGAAATGGTCTTGCAAGAAAAGAATATTTTATTTCAGTTTTACTGTTTCAAAGACTGTCTCTAATGTGGAGGAGGCTGCTGTCTTGCAGGTGCTGGAATGCTTGGTACACTCACTCCCCTGAGGAGTGGGACCCTGGCTCAGCTCCAGAGCTCACCAGCTCCCCGTGCCAGTCAGACTGCATTTCACTTCACTCTGCAGACACCTGGCTGCAGCCCTGGACTCCTTAGCAAGGCGTGTTGTCTGCTTTTAGATGGTATTCCTTGAGGAGTCCTCTTCCCAAGCTGAAAGGAGTAGAGCTGGTAAATCAAGGAGAGACATTGAGGTAGACTTTCTAGGGACCCATCCTGCTCCTCTAACCACATTGCTGCAGTAAATGCCATTTTTTTTTGTCTCAGAGCTGAGCAGGGCAACTACTCCTACTTGAAAATCCATTCCTGGACCTTGATGTCACCCCACTGAGCAATATGGGAGACCAGGGAATAGAGACATCGTGACTGTGTTTTGGGACCAACTAAGGAATAATGTCACTACAGTTACTGTGCTACTGCTGTTTCCCCTAATGGCCTACTGATTTAATAATGTTAATGGTCTTCTACCAAAAATAGGATTTACTGGAATTTAAGTCAGTTTCTGTTCAAGATGTATAGGGTATGTTCTGGCCACAATACAGCAATTAATAGTGGTTGCCTTCAAATACATTCTTAAAAGGGTTGTTAAAATTTTGCTTTTACAGATGAATTGCACCCTCAGAACAACACAAGAAAAGGTACATTCAAAGCAATGTGTTTCCAAAGTTAATGTCTTAAAAATGGAGGGTCAAAATTTCTTCAAAGCATTTTATAATTTTGGCTATTATTATGAAACATCCAGGCAGTGTAAAGGAAGCGAGAGGGATTTCTATTGTACACTAGGGTAACACCAATTTATTTCCCTACTTTGTTTAACTTTCTGCTTGCAACAATCAGTCTGACCATGTAAGGTTTCTCCATCAACTTGCAAAGCACATTAATAATGCATTTCAATCACAATATATGCACTCAAAATATGTTTATAAATAAATTCTGCAACAAAGTGTCAAGCCTCCTGCAATTATGTACAGAAAGCTACTAAATCAAAAATCCCACTAGTCCTGGTTTCCATATCTATAGAAATTACTTTGCTGTAGTACTCTACTGAAACAAAACATAACATTTAATATGCAAAGTTAAAAACTATTTTAAATTAAGTTGCACGTGAACTGAAACATAGTATGTTAAATTACATTACTCTCCTTCACTGCATATGTGTATTTATTACCTTCAGAATTTTCTGCTGGCTGAACTGATTTTCGATGATGGAAAAAATTGCGTTTAATTATGTTGAGAACCAGCTCTGGTTTTTAGAGTAAGGCAAATGATTTAACATGACCCTTTGTGCTGTTTGCTTTCTGTTTTTCCGAGAGTCTTTACTTGCCAGTACTATGAAACAGATGTCTAGTAGCAATTTGGTTGTCTATGTCAGCTGGTAGGCTCCTGCTCTGGTATTTTTCTGGCCTAGTGTTTCTCTCCACAAAGCTGTGACTGGCTACAGACTCTGGTTGTGGACGTGTGCTGCACTTTCATGTTGCTGTACTTGGCTGTCTGTTCTGCAGGCCAGCCTGGCAGAAGGTCTCTGCAGGAAGCTCTAGTCAATTCCCCAAAACAAATACCCTCTGCCAGGGTTGGCACACCCTGGTGATGGAGATCACAGGGCCAAGGGGCTGTCAGGAGAGTGGTGACCAGTGGATGGCATGAATGTTGCCTGCTCTGAGAACCTTGTGCTGATGTTAGTCACTATTATTACAGGTCCCTCCATGGGGAAGTTTTGGATGTGAACAAGAGAGCTGATATCATCATATGTACAGGAAATCATTCACAGTGGGTCTAAAACTTCTGTATAGAGGACTACAGTGCAGGAGATTTCCTGAAGCTAGTGTGATTAACGAGCCCATTCCTGTCACCAAAAAACTAACCACTGTTTTATAGAAACTCATAAACTAAAGCTTTCATTACCATGACAGCAAATTCATCTTGATCAAGAGAGGACTGCAGTTACTGCAATAGTAGGATAACAAGTGTAGAGAAATATTTTATGTTAACTCTACTAGCAATTAAATAATTGCTGTTCTTCACAAACTGTAAAGACAAGTAGCAAACCATTCAGAGATTTCTTAGTCTTACATTTATATTTCTGCTATACTGAAACAAAATCACTTTATTATTTATTATTGCAAAGGAATGAAAAAAAATTCAGCCCAGTTGTATATGGTCCATCACTTAGCTGTGAATAGTTAAATTATACAGGCAAGACTGCTTAGTATAACCCTCACAGTATAGAGGCCTTTTGTAGACAGCATTTCTATGTTGAAAATTATGATTGTAGCTCCTTCAGTCGAATATTACTGGAATTACTGGTCCAGATCATAAAAAATAATTACTTAAGAAACGTGGCCATTGACTACAGGAAGAAGGGATTTTTGAACTGCAAGTCTAATATAGTGAAAATAAAGAAAACAGTTTCTTAAAGAGATTTTCAGATAGGATTGGTCCACAGCAGATGTTATGAAAAAGCTCATCCAGTGAGTTTTCAGAGATGTCCTAGAAGCCTGTTAAAGATGGCTCTCATATTTGAATTTGGCAATTACTCATTGGATTTATTATTGTCTCCCTAAGAGTCAGCATTTTGCTCTTCCTCACCCTATTGCATCCTTCCCCAGCCCTACACTGCCCCTTGGCAGTGCCATGCTCAGGGAATCGTGGAAGGCACCCTGGAGGATATCCCATGGGATATCCTGGATGCCCATCTGGCCCTCCTTTAACTTCCTCTTCTCTCCATACACTTTGTGCTTGCACGGGTGTCTTCTTGCTAATCACCAGTGTTTTGGGATTACTTGCTTCTAAATAAGATGCCTACAGTGTGAAATGATACCCCTGTGTGCACTAGACTCCAGGTGATGTCATTTATTCATCTGCCTGATGCTGAGGATCCCATCCAAGAAAGACTCTTTGGTTTAGGTGGGACTGTTTGATGAGCACTGTCATAGGAAACTCAGGATCTTCTATATGCATGAGAGAGAAAAGGAGATGAGATTCAGAAAGTACAGGAAGGCCTGGTCACAGGTTGACTTTTATTGTGGCAATGCTGAATTTTGTGATGAGAAGGGGGACAGATGTGTGATATGCATCTGTTTTGTCCATTCATGTAGATATCTCAATACCGCTGCTTCTTCTCTGAACTCTTCTCTTGGCTCTTTTCTCTCTCATCACCCAAATCTTCTGTTTTTCCTTCCCCAAATCTGGAAATACTAGTGAATCTCAGTAAAGAGAGCTTCCCTTCTCCCTTGAATCAGGTACAATATCTTTTGGATGATGTAAGGAGGTGATCAGTACTCTGACAGTTGGGTAAACTTTTAATATTGTGAGATTTTTCTGCAGTGGCATGGTTTTAAGCTGCATTTGTCATACATTTTACAGGAAAGCAGAATTCCACAGGTACCTGTCTCATTCAGACTTTTGGTGTTGTAACTTTGATAATTCCTGTTATCTAGGTGATTTAGATGCAGTTTGTCAGGTTTCTGGATTTGTCCATAGGGAAAACGTTTAAGAAGGCTGTTTTGAGAATGCAGTTTTGCAACTGTCCTATCAATCTGAGGCTGCTCTTGCTACCGTAAGTGGGAGATCCTTGGCTAGAAGGGTTGGGGAGGGTGACACTGCACCTTTTGACGGCAGATCAAATACATTTCATCATTTCTCTAAACCTAAATGTACAGATGAGGAGAACAGATTTACCTTCTTTGGTCTGGTTTATTCCAGCATTCACAGTCAAAGCATGGTGATATTTTTTCAACATTGTGCCCTACAGACATAAAAGTAATGTGCAGTACTACTCTTTGTTATTTTTTTTTCTTCTGGGACTTCAGGTAGAAATTAATTTTATTAGAAAAATCATACTAGTTATAATATCTTGAGACTTTTCTGCCCTGGTATATGTCTCAAGGGTTCTTGTCTGATCAAAATTCTGTACGACACAATGTTCTTTTACCTGTGTGTTATTTATCACACATGATAGAGTTCCTGTTTATTTAGGTGCACTAGCTATGCCACTTAATAGAATATAACCATTTTTTCCCCCCTCTAAGAGCAGCTTTTACTTCTATATTGTGCATGAAAAATCCTATGCTAGGTATTAGGGCTATGTAATGAGAACAGATTGTGATCATATGGACTTTGTTGTATTTTATGTGCAAAATACCATCATTAAAAAAATTAAAATCTTAATATTCTACTCTACAGAATTTGAAATTCTGATACTGTGACTGAGTGGTAAAATAGAGCAACCAAAACTTCCTTCTTGCAAGTGTCTATTTTTTGATTAACAAAGGCAAAAGTGCTTAATACTTGTCTATATTTCTTTCAGATGAAGGCTTACATGGTTGACTTTTTAAAACTTTCTTATTGAAGTTATTATTTAATAACTTTATTAAAATGTGTATCATATATTGAATTTGTATACTCCTAATTTTTCCCCAAACTGTGTTAGTTTCTCACTATTTTCCTGAGAAAAATTACTGGACCCAAAGCTAAAGCAGAAAAGGACAGACAAGTTATATATCAGCCATTACAAAAGACTTGATTTGAAGATGAAAGTGCTTATATTTTATAAGGCATGATTAAATTTCTTGTGATTCTTTTTAAGCCTGGAGCTTTTTCACCAGACTGATAAGAAGTCTGACTGAATGCCTTCAGTCTTCTTACAGGATAAAATAGTATCTCCAACAGATGTGATACAGGTCCTACTGTACCATTGCAGAACATGTTCTGTGTTAAACAGAGACTAGTTTTATTCCATTTCCCCAAACCCAAGATAAAGCCTTATTAAAAGGGAAAAAAACCAATTGTAAATAGGTTCCATATTTTAACAGACTGTTAGGTTTAGGAAGAAGAACTCTTTTTCTTTCTCCCTTTCCCTTTCCCTTTCCCTTTCCCTTTCCCTTTCCCTTTCTCTTTCCCTTTCCCTTTCCCATCTTTCCCTTTCCCTTTCCCATCTTTCCCTTTCCTGTCTTTCCCTGTCTGTCTGTCTTTTCTCATGGAGTTTCTGCTAATCTAATTCCAAGCACTTCAGTAGAACAAAGCATTGAGAGAAGTTCTTTGCTCCAAGCTGATAATCAAGGAGTAGTATTTCAGGTATATGAAAAGGGACAAAAAATACAAGCTTAAAATTCCCCTCTAGGTGAAGAGCTTTTTCCAACTAATTTAGTATTTTCCTGCTAATGAACCACTAAGGGTTTTCTGCACAACTCATTTTTTAGCCTGTAAGTCTGATTACTTGTAACAATCCCAAGAAACCAACAAACAATGAGAACAGGGAATGCCTGTGTTCTGTTTCCAGTCATGCCTTACTTTAGAGATTGTAAAGTTGTTTATAAACCTTGTTAAGGATGTTCACAGAGTTGCACACAGCTAAACAACCAAGGTTATTTCTAATGGCCCAAGGTTTTTTTCTTCCATAGGCTGTCACAGTTGTCTGAAGACTTAAATGCTGGGCTATAATAAACTACCTAAAGTTTGGGAACCTGTGGCTGTTAGTTCTGTATGGTAGTCACTGGAGAAGCAATTCTTACCTGCATAGCCAATGGGTACAAATCATTTGCAGATGCTGGAGTGGACATGGAAATCAGTATGAAAGTTATGAACCAGAAGGAATATCTTGTATACTCAGCCTGAAAGGCAGCCTAGATGTGTACAAGTTGAATCTGTCCCACTCTGGGTACCATTCTTAACTTCCAAAAATATGAATTTGTGCATGTTCTGATAGCCATCCTAGCTTATAAACTCTCTGTTAAATGGATGGATTTCTATGAATGTGCTGTGCAAATATGCTGCGACATTTTGCCAGAATTACAGACTGTTGGGATGATGAGTCATCTCTCCTTCTCATTCCAATGCATTCTCTTTCTCTTGCATAAAAATTATGTGCACAATGTCCATGGTATGCCTATTTGTCTAAGAAGCAATGTGAAAGAACACCATCATTTTATTTTGAGTAATTTAGGTTTTACAGCTCATGCACATAACGAGCTGTAGTTTTACTCTGTATTAGTTTTGACTTTCTAAAGCAGAGCCTTCTCCAGCTGAGCCTATGACTGACCTAGAACAGTAGGATGTGTACTTTTGACAAAATATTACCGGATTTTCAGAGTTGCGAAGACATTAGTAGCTCGTGCAACAAGGACTATTTGGGCTTGAATTCGCTTAAGTTCCCTTACTGAGGACGTATCAAGGGAATTAATTGAACGATAGGTAACTATCAATAAATATCAGTAGAAAAATATAACAATGGTGGGAGGAACAAATAGAAGGCCCTTTTAATAAATATAAGTTTCTGAGGGACAGAATGCCTTTCAATAGAGAGCCAGCATTAAATTGATGCTGATTCCAAAGTGAAAGACTGTATGCACTAGATTAAATTACAGGTCTCAGCTTTAATTCACAGTTACAAATTTGTACCTGGCGTATGCATTCACATAACCTAGAATTGCAGTGTTATAAAACTTTATTGGTTTGCTTTAATTAGGAAATATAGGGAAAAGACTCTTTTCTGCCTGAAGCTGTAGGTCTTGTCTCCAAAGGGGTATGTCTGAAAATTCAAGGTCTCTCAAGCAGGCATTAGATCTCATCTCTTGCTGCAGAGGATTTAGGCCATGCTTTTTACAGTAGACTTCTACCTGTGCCTCATGAGCATGCTTTGCTGAACTTGTTATGCCCTGGCTGCAGGTCCCTTTATTAAATCATAGCTGATGACATACAGAACCCCTAACCTTGGCATCAGAGGAATGTAGCAATTTTCTTGTTTGTTATTTAGATTTTCTGACCCAATTATTTCAAGAAAGAACATATCTTCCTGCTTTTAAACACATCTTGCCAAATTCTAACCAAGAGGGAATTTTTCTTAGAATGCTTTTGCTTGCAGATGATTATGGCCACATTTTTACTTACAATTAAATTTTCTTTCTGTAACCCAGAATCTGATCTGTTGACACACAAGAATGAGATAGGAGTATCCTTTTTATTCTGTAAAATCAGTGCATCACTGATCAGCGCATCATTGAAAGGGTTCCTAGAAGGAAGGCAACACACCAGCAAAATCTGGTTTGTGTTTTTTGTAACTTTTTTTCATTTTTCCTCTTCTGTTGTTATTCAATTTTAAGAGATTCCTTCAGTAGCCACAGTTAACTGCCTCCAGAGAGCTTGGGGGTTTTTCCTTTGGATTCTCCTAGTTCCCTCTCCCTGAGCACATCCTGAATTCACCCTATACCAGTCTTGGACAATTGCTTCCAGCAAGGTGGGAAAGGGAAAATATCTTGTACTCACACCACTCTTCTGTAATAGCACTGCCTCGTCCTTGTAGCACTCTTCCTCCTGATCCAGCATCCCTTGCACTATGCCCCAGCCTTCTCTTCTCTCTATGAACCAGCCAGCAGATTTTCAGGAGTATCCACCTTCAGCAGTCAGACTACATCTGCAGTCATTAGCATAATGACTACTTTGTCCTGGCATCATTTTTTTCCCAAAGCAGGCAGAGAAATGCATGTATAGGCAAAGAGGTTTACATTGCTTCATTGTCAGATGAGGCCAAAGAATGTCTTGTACATGTCACTTGAACACCAAGGAAAATTCTGGTAAATTTTGAGGTTTTCTGAGAACTTGACTTTTCTCTTTCAGCCTGGTTGGTTCCCTCCTGAGCAGTTGCCCTTTTATTATTAATATACTTAGTCTTGATGATCTTTACTGATGACATATAAAGTTTGATGAACATAGGCTCTAGAACAACCCACATGTACTAGAATTTATTTGGATGTCAGTTATGGAGGCAAACGACTGAGGCTGGAGTTGAACTTATGTCAAGACAACACGGGTGAAGAAACAGTGACAGAATTACCTGAATACTGGGGGATTATTATGGATGTTTTACCTACTTTAAACTTGGTGAGAAAAAAGTACATGCTTACCCTTAAAGGAAAAGTTATTCTGGAATATAAAAGCAGGATAATGTCAAAGTTAATGCAGGGAAATGTCAAATTTGATACAGGGAATACTGGTGAAAGTGAAACTACAGAACAGGAAGAACTCAGTAGAAAGACCACTATTCCAAGAATGGCTGAAGAAAGCATCAGAAATGTTTTTAAAGTTGGGCTATATAACTGACTAGTTTGTTGGTTTTTTTAATGCCTTATTAGGAGACCGTGGTTTGATATACATTATTTTTTATTATAGCCATTTACTGAATCTTCAGAAGCTGTAAATCTGCTGTGTAGTTGAACATAGACACTGCATATGGGTGAAAGGGGAAAAGTAAATTGAGAGGGTAGCAAGTGTTTTGGAGTGTTAGGCATCACTAAAAATGAAAGGTGCATGTGGATTTTATACTTAACACTCATGCATGTACTGTGCTTGCCATCTTTCTACAGAGGCCTCAAGGATATCTGATACGGTTCTGCCTTGTGTCAAGCAAGAGATACAGCTCTCTGAAAACTGACCAGATGTGCTGGGAAGGGGATGTGTTTACTCTACTCTGGTCAGCTTTCTGTTCACAATGGAGGGCACTAATGCAGGGGAAGCTCAAAGCTCCATCTTTTACAGAGCTGTCCTATGCTGTATCCTGACCATCCTGACCAGAGCATGTGAATAAGGGTTTATGTGATACACCATGGCTCAAGAATTCCCTTTAAAATTTCCTTATTTTCCTGGACTTTGGTTTTAATTTATTTCAGAAGAGAGGTGTAGAGGAATCCATAATCATAGAGGCAGGTGTATGTAAGAGACTAAAGTGGTTAATGGCTTAAACATTGTTGAAATCATCAAAGGGCTTTTGCCCACTGTAATAAGAAACAGGAGTTCATCTTTGGCCATCAAAGCCCACTCCTCACCAAATATACCACTAACTGAAATCTGGACTGTGATAGGAACTTAAGAAAAGAGAATACTACTGTTCAGACATCCCAGGTCCTGGGAGGAGAACACCCTGTTTCTCAAACAAGGATTTAGTCTTTTAAATGTTTCTAGAAAACTGTTATGTTAACAGTCAGGAGCAGTCAAAAACTCACCTGTATATTAGAGGGGACTAGAAAGGAACACAGCAAAGCAGTTATGCCACTGTGTAAGTTGATGGTTAGTTCTTATCTGAAATGCTATATTATGTTTTCTTTCTTCCACTTCAGAATGAGTGGTACCAATGGAAAATAAAGATAGACCACAAGAGTGATGAATTATGGAATATATTCTGTACAAGGAATGCCCAAACTGTCTGGAAAATAACTGTTGAGAGGGATGTAATGACTAGCATTGAAGAAACAATCCTTTGGCATCTATTTCATACAAAAATGAAAGGTTCTGAGACAAACTAGTTGGTGGTATGCTCAATATAAAAGAGAGTCCTTGGTCTCATTCTTCCCACATAGACAGATGGCAGACACATGGCCACCTTAGAACTTTAGGGAGTTCAAATGGCAGCTGAACAAAGCTCCCAGAAGAACCCGTTCAAGAACACATTCATCCCCTCTGGGTCAGTAAAATCCTTATTCTTCAAACTGCTGGAGGGAAAATATTTGTTTAGTTAAATGACAGGCTTTTCTCTCTGGATGTTGCCAACTGGCAGTGATAGGGCAGAGATACAGAAAGGCCCTTGCTCTGACCAATAGGGCCATCCTGAGACAAGCTTTTTTAAAATGTGGGCTTGTGAAAAGAGGACAGAAAGGACCTGGTCCATCAGGGTGCAGGACAAGCCACAAAAATGAAAACTGGCCTCCTGGCTTGGAGAAATGGCTTCCTTGAGGAATCACCAGAGGCCCTTTGGAAATGCAGTGTAGTGAAGAATAATTGGGAATGAAAATGGCAAGACAGATCCCATTTTCCCATACAATAATGATACATTTAAAAAAGAGTAAAATTTTAGAGAATTAAGAGTCTATTTAAAGGAGATATTTTGTGGCAGCTTGCTGTCTCTTTATGAGAGTATACAAAAGAAACAAAAAGGACTCTTTTAGAGCAGCAAAATAGAAAAATCTACTTCATAATTGCTTATGCAGAGGACAAAGTGTTTTGTGAATATTGGACCATTTATCATTACAAGTGATGTGAAAAGGGCCCAAAGCATACATAAGAAAGCTCCATCCTATCCTGCACCATACTGCATCTGCAGGCACTCTCCAGATGAGCTACTTGCAGTAAGGAAATAAAAAGATTATGTTGTATTTTATAATTGTGACTTTTGCAGTCAATGGAAGCAACTGGGGCAAAAGTTACTAAGACACATGGGCAGACTAAGGACAAAGGATAAGCTATTTTAGTCTATTTTCATAGTATAGCTTATAATCTGTATAAGTGGTTACCTGGGTCTCACAGACTACTTATCTGCATAAACTCCTGCTGTGCAGGGTGGAAGTGGTATGTGTGTAACTTATGACATGTGAGCCAACTAATTCTAAATGAACTGCATGTGTTAGTTACTTAAACAAATTAATAAGAAGCCTTTAGACCGAAAGAGAGATCTGGAAACATCTGATCTAACTCACCCGGTCAGGCAGGGTCACCTAGAGCAAGTTGCCAGAGTCTGTGTCCAGCCACAGTTTGAACCTCTTCAAGGATGAGAACCCCACAACCTCTTTGAGTGAGCTGTTCAGTCACGCTTACAGTAAAAAGTGTTTTCTTTTGTTCAGAACATACACAAATTGCAGATCCTGGTGTCATGCCATGGGTTTCTCTGTGTTTTGTGTGTGTTTTGCTGCAATGCCTTTGTTTTGTATCCAGTTGCATAGATGTTTCAAATATAAACACTCATGACTGAGCTATATTTAGCTTTTGCATGTGTCCTCCTGTTGTAAGTCATCAGGTAACTGTTCTGCTGGCAGATAGGACAGGACACAAATAGCAGGAGAAAAGGCTCCATGAGGTTTTGTGCATAGCAGGTAACTTACCACCTCATTTCCAAACATCTATCATTCATTTGCCTGGAGATTGATATATATATGATATCTCAATTCTGTGTTTCTTTCCCCCCTTAAAGTTTCAAGTTAGTAAATCATGCTTAGTTTTGGTTTCCCTCCCTTTTGAAAATAATGTACAGAGAAGTGATGACTGTGTCAGAATTGAGTAGTGATAAAAATGCTTATCCTGCTTGCTTGGTTTTCTGTGTTGGCTTGAGAAATTCAGCTGTGGTTGTGCTGGTTTTGTTTCTAACACTGCCAGCTCAGTACAGGCAGGTAGACAGGGAACTCCATTCCTATGAAAAGCCAGGTCAAATTCAAGCAGGAAGTAAGGTAATAATTATTTCTTCAAATGAATAGGTCTCATAATTTTCTCAGCCAACTGTCTGAACTCCCACATCAGCGTCATTGGTCTTGGAGCAACCGCACTTTTTTTTTTTGTTTTGAGTCATTCTATACTGGCAAAATCCAGAGCATTTAGCATCATATTTTATTTTAGACACTGAAATGGTTCTTTGTGCCAGAAGTGTGGCATCAAATTTACCATCTGTGCTGAGACTATTGAGAATATGGATTGACCTTTGGTTTGAAGGTCATGTGGAAGCACAGTGGACTTAGTGCCTCACATATTCCTCAAAAGCTGCAAGTACTCTGTTCCCAAATATTCTGATGCAAAAATGAAAATTAATTGCAGTCTCCTGCAGGGTTTGAAAGGGTGGTGCAGGTTTTGTGAAGGATATGAGAGCTCTTTAGTTGTTTGTCATGTCACAAAATGGAAAGGTACCTCGAAGAGATTTCCTACAGAAGTAAAGGAGAACTAGATGTACTGCAAGGCAGTATAGTACAAGTGCCCAGGGTGTTCTACCTTTTGCTTTTAATATCTGGGTAAGCAAGCAGAACAATCAGGTCTGACAGGCAACAATGCTGAACACTGTGAACTGAATATTTTAACACAGTCATGGATGAATGATGACAGGAATGGCCCATTGTTTCCAAAGTTTCTTTTAAATCTTGTGAAATTTAATTCTATCATCTCTGATCACAAACTTTAGAGCAGTATCCCCCCAAAACACTTGAGAAGGTGTGCAAGGAGGAAGGGAGAACGCAGTCTTTTTCACTGGAGTAGGTTGATTCTGGAGCTACAGGTGATCACTCTGCATGTGAAGCCCTGATTTCACCAAAGGAAGTAAGCATGAGAGGCATCAGGAAGAGCCAAAGCCACAGCTTCAACCAAATCAGCTGAAAAGATCACTTGCATGCCAGCCCTGATGGCAAACGGGTAACATTTGCTGCATTCTTGGCTGGACAGAGGCTGAACCCCAGGTCACATAAAGAGGTGTCATTGCATCCATGTCCCAAGTGCTTCTGTGAGACAATTCAGGAACATCTGAAAGAACATGTGGGTTTATTGCCTCTTTTACCATTGTCTTTCCACCCCATGGAAAGACAGTTTCTCCCATAGATCTCCTGGTGCTGTATGCTGTCTGGGGAAAAGGATCACCTAGCTCTTCCCCCTCAGCACAATGCAATTTTTCTGCCTTTGGATGGACTTTTGGGTGGAAGTTTCCATCTCCAGGTGCATAGGAGCCCTGATACTTTGTGAGATGCTATTTACTGAGACCTCCAGTAAATTCTCTGTATTTTGTGATTTAAACATGTTCCATACCTAAGATTTGAAGGTGGGAAATGTATTCTTCTGGAAATGGTAGTCACAACTTAAGCCCCATTTTTCTTTGGGACAAGTATGAGGGCCAGACCTTGTGCATATCTCCAAATATGTTAGTGATTCTGTTTATAATTTGTTTCTTGGATCCCAGCAAACAGTGTGGGGTAATTGTTTACACTGCCTGACAGCAGAAGAGGGAAATGGGTGATTTAGTCAGGAGCTGCTGGCCAAGAAATGACAAGGAGGGAGACATTTGTGTTTCCAGTATCTATTATATAGCATAAAACTGAAAGTTACTTCCTTTCTAATGGTGGAGAAGTAAAGACTATTTCAGTGGAAGAAAATGTAAGAATTTTTGTGTGAAACGATTTCCACTTTTGTGAAATTATTTTTGGTAACAAACCATTATGTGTTTGATACTATTAATAGGAAAATTTAATTAAAATCTTCTAAGTCATAACTGTTAATAATCTAGAATAGTGTAGAAACTTCAGGTGCATTTCCAGCTCCAGGAACTTCGGTTGAAGGTGCTCATGCAGAACCAGAAGATTACCAGGAATACAGGTAGGATAATTAAAATATTAGTTAGTGCTTGTCTGCAAAGTTATTTGGATAATGGATGGTTCTGCCTCCCACTACTGTGGCAGCTATCAACCCTTATGAAAAGGCATTTGGATGTCAGTGAATCTGTTGAAATTGATGGAAAGCAGAAACCTGTGTAAGAATTAAGGACACGGTAAACATTGGCTTTGCTATATTTACTGATGCAGAAAGAGGTTTCTACAAACAAAAAACATATTTCATCTTAGATCTTCTCTACCTAAAGTACCAGCAAATGCTTCTTTATTCCACAGTACAAGAGGATAAAATTAACTTTAATTTAAATAGCGCTGGCTTGAAGTATTTCAGTTTATTTTAATACTGAGAGGTCATCATAATCCTACTTAAAAAGCAAAGGAAGGATATGAGATGTAGTGTTCTTGGAATAAGTATTTTCCCTCTGGTCTGGCAGAGTTTCTCCCCATGAGCTGAGACCTGCACACATTTCCATGATCAATGTGTCAAGCAGAAGAGAAGAGAAGAGAAGAGAAGAGAAGAGAAGAGAAGAGAAGAGAAGAGAAGAGAAGAGAAGAGAAGAGAAGAGTGAGTGTGTTCTGTAAGCATGTGCATTTGACCTTCACCTGTTGTTCACAAAGTATTTTTTCTTTCCTTCCCTTCTTCCTTCCATTTCATGGGGTCTGAAAGGGTGTTCTCAAGTAAGGCAATGCCCTCCACTGCCACTGATGCTGTAGTACCACACTGCATTTACACACATTGCTGTCACTCTCTCCAAGCTCTACCAATGATACCAATGAGTCACAGAGCAGAGCTAACAGTCACTAAGCTGTTTTAAGCCCTCTGCAACTGCTAAAGACTCAACGGTGATGAGAAATTCAATGTAACACTTTTCCACAGGTGATGACATAAGTCAGCTAGAGCTAGCAGAGTGAATGTGGAGGCCCACATACAGATGATCAATGCAGGGAACTGCAGAGAGTAGAGCAAACCAGGCAGGTGATTCTGTCCCAGATAAACTCATTTGCCAGCAAAAGAACCAAGTCTATAACCATATTAGTAACCAGAGGGAGCCTGACAATTATTTCTGACCATATGGCCAAAATCTAAGCTTTCTATGTCTGTACACTGAAAACTGCTGCCTGCAAACTGGGATAGCTGCATCCAAATTACGTGTCGACTTGAAGTGACCCTGGCAAGAGTCCCAAACACTTCAAAACCAGGCTGCTCACACATTGAAATTGATCCTGCATCCTTCATGGTCTCAGTGGAATAGAGTTTTGGACAGCTGGACACAGACGCTGGGATTCAAACATGTCATGGTCACTGCTAATACCCTAACAATCTGTGGAAGCACCTCACAGCAGAAGCATCATTACTGTCTTCCAGGCCCTACTCTGACCTATGCTGACCTCACTTTCCCCCCTTCTCTCAGCAACAGACACCATCAAGTAGTACACAAAGCCATCTGTTGCCATCAGCCTTAGCAAACACTACAACAGAAGCCATGGTGTCCTTATGCCTCACTCTAAGAAGAGTCAGGAAACAGACCTGTTTTCTCTCCCTTTGTCTGTGTTCCTGACATATGTAACCTCAACTCTTCCTTATGTTGCTGTCTCTATTTCTTCTTTATTTTTTACCAGCATTTTCTTACTGCCCACCTCCATCCCTTCTTTTTCATTAGACTCTTCACTTTTCACTCCCCACTGCTTCCAGGAATTGGTCCTCGTTGCTATTTGCTCTCTTCACACATCTTCTACAATTCTTCTCCAAACTACATAACAAAAGCAAATTCACAAAATGTCCCCTTTGTGCAAGACAAGAATTGCATGGGCTATTGTCAGCCTGCTGAGTTACTTTGTGCTTAGATTGACCCCAGGATCCCCTGAGTTCAGCACCTCTGACATTGCAGCCCTTGATTACTATTGCAGCCTTCTCTGCTGCTTGTCCTGCCTCAAAGGTTCTGCCACAGCAACCAATAATTTTGTGTGGCCTCTGCATAAAAGTTTCAACTTGAATTGTTCTGGGAAAACTACTTCTTCTCTAGACTATGAACCTGTCACATCATCCAGAGGGTACCACATCTTGCCTCTGTATGATGAATAGCATGTAGACATTCCCTCTCTGGAATGCCAGGGCTTCAGGAGTTCCACGAAGTCCAGATAAAGCTAGCTCAGTAGCTTTGGAGAATGGCTGGGGCTTAGAAAATCACCTGCCTCGACTGAAGAAGTGATGCTAAGTACCCTCCTGCTTTTGGGGTAACCCTGAGCAAAGTGGGGGTGCCTGATGGATTCAGTCGTGTTGGGAGATCAATGAGTTTGTTCCCTGTGCCCAGTGGGGACAGCGTCTTGGAAGCATATCTGGTCACTCTTTGAAATACTCTTCAGCAGGTGTTACTCCATCTGCTGTATTTACTGTAGGACACTTCATAAAGCTGCAGTGAGCTCCTGCCAGCAGGATCCCTATCACAGGGCTCAGGGTATATTTAGTGTGATTCCCCTTACTCCACAGGTTTTTTCTCTTCTGAGGTAGTGGCAGGAAATCATTACAAATTAGTTCAGCAGTTAGGCAACAAGAAGAGGAGTTGTGAGCCCAGGACAGTTTTTTTAAGGTAGAAAATAATTCCATTCAGGGAAGTTAGCAGTTCATATTTTAATATTTTTGCTTGAAAAATACTGTCATGTTCAATGTAATATTTTGTGTATTAAAATCACTCATCGAAAAATAATGTTAATTTTCAATTACGTTTTCTCCTGCAAGCAGCGTTAAGTTATTCACAGGAAAACGAAAAGCTGGAGAGACTTAGATTAAAAGATTTTCCATGAAATCCTGGAAAATTAGGAGTGACTATTTCCTTAATGTACTTTCAACAAATGAAAGCAAATAAGCAAAAACCCAAGACAATCAAACTTTCTGACATAAAACCTTGGTGGTTGTCAGAACCAGAGGCCATATTGGTAGGCAAAGAGGTAAAAAGGTTCATTAAAACAGCTGGTACAAATCATCAGTAGGGATGTTACCTACAAATTTTACCTCTCTTGTGTGCGAGGGAAAGTGACACAGAGTCCCCAAGGAGGTGCAGAGGAGAGCTGCTTTATTGCAAAAACCAGGCCTTTCAAAGCAGTTAGCCCATGAGCAGCTACATAGTTCTAAATCATAACAAACATAATTCTGCCAACCACCGTACACCACGATGTGAGCATGCAATGCTTATATAACATGTTTTTCTACCTCTAATTCAGCTGGGACACTTTCCCATAGTCCTTTTGTACTTAGCCTGAGCCATGGTTTTACAAGACCTTCCCTTTATAAGATTTGACCTATATGCAACACTCCTCTAGCCTTTAACCATTACATCCAAACCTCAGATTTCTTCATTATAGCAATTTTATCTTAAGGGAGTTTGAACTTTCCTCCTTTCTTCTACTTTCTTTGCTTCCCTCTTTCCTGTTTCTTGTTTCTTCTCCTGTCACCTCTGCATTTCCTCTGCTGCAGCACAGTTTATTCCCTCCCTAAAATGGATTTCAACAGAAACAGCTTGTTATCCCTTATTAAAAGAGTTATATGCAAGTTTATTGCCCGTTGAAGTCATAAGTGGGTTCCAGATTGGAGTCTTTAAAGAGGAACTCTCTTCTCTCAGATCTACTGTTATACACTGTCTCCAGATTTAGTTTATAAAGTAGCTCCCATGTCTAAATAGGATATATTCTTGTGCCTACAAAATCTATGTGGTTTTTATTTTTAAATCAAAATTTGAATTCTGCGAAATGCACAGTACAAGCAGGACAGATTTCACTTACTTATATGAGTGACATTTGAGTTAATGTATTAGACACAAGAAAATAATTGGAATGCTATACTTCTAAATTTATCTCAGTCCCCAAAATGTTAGGCATGTGTCGTTCTGGCAAATAGTTCACATTTCTAAGCCTTTTAATCTCTAAAAAGGTGTTTCATCTCTACAGTGCTTCTTAGCTACTACATGATGTTGACTTAGAAAATTAAGAGCATTTATGTAGGAGCTGGGTACCAGAGCTCCTGACTTGGGAAAGCATCTCTGTTCTACAGGAGCATTTATACACCTGCCCCATTGCTGTCTTGATGCAGTGCACAAATGATAAACAAGAGATAACAATTCAAAACTCTTGGTCTACTCCACATATTCTGCAAAGTGCAGAAGGCCTCTTCTACGGCATCTGCAATGCATATACTAGTTGCTCCAAGTCTTTATAGAGTGGGTTTTTTGGAGTTTGTTTTTCTGTTAAAAACCCAGAAAGATAAGAAATCTATGGGGGGAAAAAAAGCAAAGGGAAAATGCTGCACGTGTTTTTTTTTAATGGTTGTAAACATTTGTTAATTTTGTCAGAGGAAATTAGTTTCCTTGAGTTGTCATAAAAAAACATTTGGATATGATCACAATATCGTAAGGAAATCTGCAGTGTTCCTTAGCAGACATTAGATTAGACAGCACACACATGGGACAGCTCAGTCTGCCTAACTTTGTATCTTGTGCAATCACCTGTCACACCAAAGTTCTTTTTGTATCCATAGATCCCAACACACTTTATAAAAGTTCAGTTCACATTCTCAGAAGTGAAACAAAGCCACTAAGACTTTAGCTTGTATTAAATCCCATTCTGTTTCTTCCTATTGCCCTGTGTACCTGCTTGTTTCACAGTACTTTACAATGTGCACAACAGCTCCTTGGTAAATGTCTTATCATTTCGTTCCAGAAAGTCTAAATAAGTCTGTATAGTTCAATATAATTTTTATCTAGGCTTGCTCCTACTACAGAAGAAATATCTAATTCTACAGATAAACTAAATCCTTTCAGAAAAAAAGCTTTTGCTGCTAAGTGAACCAGGTAATGGGAGAGAATTTTCCTCTTTATGCAGAGCAACCAGGCAACACTTTTGCATCATACATTTTCAAATCAAAGTTCTTGCATATTGATGAACAAAAAGCTGTGAACATAAAAGTGCATAATGATCTGTGGAAGCCTGTACTGCTTAATTAATCTACAAGCCACTACTAATTTGGCTCTCTGTCTACAGTAAGTACAACCATAGAAGCTAAAATTTGTGAAGCCAGTCCTTACTGAACTTTCTGAATTTATCTAGAGTTCTTCCCCACTGGTTTTAATAGGAACTTTATTAAGCTTGTCAGGCAGGTAAGGATGTTTTAAAGTAGTGCAGAGTAATTCTATTCAAGCACATGCATCATTATCCAGAGAAGCAAGAAAGAGCAGAACAAATTGTAATGACCCCTCTGAATACCAATTCAGGCACACCAGTCAATTTGTTAGTTATAATCAGTATTCTCCAAAGCACCTATGGAACTGTGTGAAGCAGTCACTCCAAAGGACACATTAAAAAAATTATTCTTCAGAAAACAAATAGTTGCTAAGAATTTCTACTGAGGCTAGTTCATGTCAGCTTTCAAGATATAAATACGTTGATGGCATTGCTACTCATACTTCAGTGATCAAGTGGCATTTTTTACATCACATTGTAGCTCTTAACAGGAACTTTTAAACCTGAAAGCTGTACTATTTTTTGTCAAACTCATCTAGGAAGTTGTAGTCTAACTGATGCCTCTGAGCTGAAGAAATAGTGCCATCTTAGGTGTCTGGCTCCTTGGATGCTCTGTAGTTGTCCTGTCTTTTCCTGTCTTCCTTGTACAAACCTGCTCAGTAAAGAGGAGAAGTTGTTAGCTCTGGAGTCTCTATACCTTTTTTTCTCACAATATTTTGGGATTGAAAATCTTATATTGATCCTTGTTCTAGTGAGTGGGCCTGAGCAGACTTCTGTACAACTTCTGATTCCTGTTGGTAAGGTATTTTCTAGTTGCATAACTTGGAAATGTTTTTAATGCACAGGGTGAAGTAGCTGAAAGGAAGGCTGTGTTAATAGGGGATTACACAGTCATGCTTCAGGAGCAGTTGTATCCCTACAAGGGCTGAAGATGGAAACTGAAAGTGGCAGTTCCAGGAACTGAAAATGGCAGTTCATCTTATCTACTCATCTTAATAACTCAAAGGAATTAATAAATAAGATTTATACAAATCAACACGAATATCACCCAGAAATACAATTAAATATTAATAAAAAATAAGACTTTATTTAACAGAGAGTTTAATTACTTTTCTAGCAATAGGTGTGCTCTGTGGCAACTGTAGGGATACACTTGCCCCCCCAAATAACAGCCTCCTGGGGAAGATCAGGTCATCTCTCTTTAACTGGATCTCCTTTCTTAGTATTGGTGAGGGTGGTGACAGTGACAGAAACAGAAGGATGCTGCCTTGTTCAGAAAAGCATTTCCTAGAACCCACTTGAGATAATAAGATAATAATTACCCATATTGTTGAAGGGGAAAGAATTTAGAGAAAATCATGATTCTTACAAGTAGGGGCATATGTGTTACAAAGATATTCTTGCTCCATTGTAGCCAGGGAACTGGAAGGACTGAAATACATCAACAGCAGCCAATTTAAACACAAAGTCCATAATTTTGACAGAGTGACTTTCATATAGTGTACCGAGTTTGTTGTCTGAACAACCTAAGAATTTAAGCACAAATGTGACTTTGGATCACATATTTTACTGCCATTCCCGGGACTGTAATGTCATTAAATTAACTAGTGCAATGTTTGAAGGCTTGTTCTGAATGTTGCTGCTGTATTTGTACATGTACTACGTCCTTCCTTATACATGCTCTCCTGGTAATTCCCATGGCTTCCCTAGATGAAATATGCAACACGGTGTTTTCCATATAAATTAGAAAAGATTCAAAGAAAATCACAACTAGTATGAAACAGTGCCATTTCATTTTCAGTAAGTGATACAGGCATTCAGGAAAGACCAGTGGAAGCAAACACTAATAGAAGCCTTCCACAGCAATCAGTTCTGCAAAGATTTCATTTGTACTTTTGGAGAAATGCGAGGAAAGGCTTTTTCCTCTTTCCTTTTGAAAAGGTTCATATATAAACATTCTTAGAAGTCCAAGAAAACTCCAGAAAAACCTCTATGTACTGGATTCCAGCTGTAGAATTCAGTTCCAAACTTTCTTTACTTCTCTGCTCTGTGATCTGGACCTAGCTCCTCTACTGCAACCTCTGTTTTTCCCTGTGTAGCTGAGAAAAAATTAAAATATAAAATATATTTTTTCTAATCTGAAAAAGCCATTTCACATAGTTTACTAAGCTTGCTGTTGGCAAATCAAGCATAAGCAGTGCAATCGCAAAACTTACACATAAAAAATTAAAAATATTTATTCACTAGACATAAAATTGTATACTTTGGTTTATAGCTAGGCTATATCTCATGGAAATGCTATTCCTCTCCTGACATGCTAGCCAGTTTGTTAATACCTCCTATCCCCTAAAATTTACTGCTTTATTATCCTTTATCTTAGAAGCAAATTTTCCTCTAGTCATAAAAGGAAGGAGTAAAATGTTATATGACAGAGCTTCTAAATATGATGATAAGGGAAGTGCAAAGAGTCTGCTTAAAACTGCCAGGTAGAGAACTTGTTTGGAGTGAAAATGAAAAACTTTAGTAGATTAAAGTACAAAGCAAGAATACCTCAAGGGTCTCTGAAGCTGCAGTAATTATTACTGCTATGTTATCCCTGTCTAAGTACTTGCCATGGTACAATTTATGCAGCAGCAATTGGATACCTACTCAAAAGTCAGGCCATGTTTGATCTAGGGCTGCTGACTATCAGTCTGTACCCACATGTGTTTAAAAAACCAAACAAACCCACAATGAAATCAGCAGCCAAGAGACTCAGTGCGCCACCTAAATATAATTGAACATTCCCTATTTTTCTTCTTTCTTCTGCTGGTCTTCTTCAACCCCCAAATCTACCTCATCCGTGTGTGAAACTGAGACTGAGGCACCAGGGCATCTCTTGGCCATGCCTCAAACAGGGAGCTGCTGCTCATCACACTGTTTGCATTCCCTTTTCACATGCTCACACATTACCGAGCAAACAGCTCTAAAACCAACCTACCTCTCTGACCTGTGTTTCGGCTTTCTTCTCTCTGTCAATTTCTGATTCTTCTCTGCCTTCCTCAATAACACTACTTATTTTGTTTTCTCTCTGGAGACGCCTGAACAGGTTAGAGCCTGTGCTGTCAGCACTGTCTGCTTGTTGCTGGCTCAGATGTGGACATGAAATGTGGTAGGAGAAGACAGACTGGAAATAAGTAGGAATGGGAAATCTTCTTCATGTTGAACACATTGCAGACCATAGCTCAGGTAAAAGACAGCAATATACTCGCTGTCTTCAATATCCTTAAATTTGCATTCCAATGAAAAAGTATTCCAGTTAAAATCTTTTTAGTCAGTTTTCTTCCAAAGAGGATTGAGCTTTATATGAAGAGAACAGTCTCTCAGAGTATAGTCATGTAGAAAGTGGAAAATAAATGTGTATAAGAATCCATAAGATTAGCTGGCACTTGTACCTTCTCCAGCCTGATAAAAACTGACTCCTGTTTCTCAGGAATGCAGTGGGAAAATAACTGTGATGATAGCACCCTGACCTACCAAGCTGGTGAGAATGCAGCTGCCACAATATTTTCAGTACAAATTATTTTTGAGGAGTTTTCTTTACATAATGGTTTCATTAGTATTTTGCATCAACCACCAGTGTTGTATAACAGCAGGCCCTTCAGAATGATCACCATGAGAAAAATTATATACATACAGTTTCAAAACTAATTAATTTGAAACTGTTTAAAACATGTTTCCTAATGATAGCTACTAAATAAAGTTTGTCATTAACGGGAACATTATTCCTTTTATTCCATAAATGCTAAGTGGTCTTGTCTTTCAATTAGAATTATGAAGAAATAATGCTCTGCCAGTGTATTCTCAAACACAATACGCTTTCAGTTCTATGCATAGTTTTGGGACAAATAAATCAGTTTTGTACAATGACTAGCTATTACAGAAATTCACCATTTTCTAGAATCAGTTGATAGTGCCATTGTCAGTTGCAGTTAAATCCCTCAGAAAATTTGTTATGCATAAATTTTCTGTAAACCTTCCTACTCCTTTGAATGTCTGAGCAGAATCTTTATTAGCACTATATTTTTTTTTATGAGAGTTGAATCTCACTATGTCAAATACTTTCTGAGAAGATATCCCAGAAGTAACCCTTAAACTTCATTTCCGTTTGTTTATACTGATTAGTTTTGCCACCAACCTTTATGAAGTATTTTCTTTTGGCTCAGTTTAGTGTATGTTAACTAGGAGAGAATGCAAGAGTCATTAATAAATTGCCCTTAGATAAATAAAAACTTGTAAAAGGCATAAGGAAGGTCGATGTTAGCACAATGATACCAACAGCAGGTGTATTTGGTTTGTGTGACAAAGTTTTGGTAAGGGGGGGGACAAGAGGTACAGCCTCTGTGTGAAGCTGTTGTCCAGCTGAGGAGGGAGTGCTGGAATAGCTTTGGTGGGCGCCTGACATCCAGCCAGCATCAGCCCACCACAGTAGGTTACATATAGAATGAAATTCTGGACAGGAATAATTTCAAAACTGGTTCAAGGAAATCAGAACCTTTTACATCTCTGAAAAAGAGAACTGAGAGGTAAAGTTACTGATTACATGCTTAAAGCAAAAACACTGAAGCAATATCTGTAGAAGTACAAAGCACATATTAAGGCTCTTTCAGGTCTGGAAATTCTGAGATTACGCAATTTCACCAGATAGGCATAATGTGAGGAAGCTCAGTTCTAAATTTTTCTTATTCTGCTAAAGACAAAATTGAATGGTTCTGTGGATTTATGGATTAATGACTAATTCTTCAGATTTAATGAGAGATCTGCTGGCTGAGGCTCTAATTAAACTGCCTCACACAGATTACTATTGTGCCTTGGACATGCTGAAAATCTGATCAAGGTGATTCAATGGGGAAACACAGGAACTTTCACCATGTTGTTTTGATATGTTCCTTCCATAAGGTTATAAACACACAAAGGCCAAATAAGCCTTCAGATGCCCATTTCCTTCACTGCCTTGAAAACCAGACAAGCCACTGTGTTACCATTTCTTCAGGGGAGTGGTTGGACTCTGCATCCTGAAGGCCATTATTGCTGTCAACCAGGGCAACAAAGGAAGAAAGGAAAGAGGCAAAAGGACAAGGACAGCATGCTGCTTCTTCTGGTGGCATGTAACACATGTACAAGTTCCTCTGCAATACTGCCTGAATACCTCAGTCAACCTCCCTGAGCTGGTTTTGGCTGGGATAGTTTTTTCTCCACAGTGTGTGGCTATGCTTCGGATTTGTGCAGGAAACATTGTTGATAGCAGGGGTGTTTTTGTTATGGCTGAGCAGTGGTTACACATAATTGAGGCCTTTTCTGCTTCTCAGGACACTCCACCACTGAGTGGACTGGGGGTGCCCTGAGAAGCTGGGGGGGGGGGATACAGCTGGGACAGCTGCCCGTCTATCCCCCAGGGATATCCCACACCATGTGATTTCATGCTCAGCATCTAAGGCAGGGGAACGAAGGAGGAAGGGCGGGACATTAAGAGTGACGGTATTTGTCTTCCCAAGTCACTGCTGTGCGTGATGGAGCTCTGCTCTCCTGGAGGTGGCTGAACACCTACCTGCCTGTCCATGAGAAGTGGTGCATGAATTCCTTGTTTTGCTTTGTTTGTGTGCTTTACCTGTTAAACTGTCTTTATCTCCAGCCATGAGTTTTCCCTCCTGGTTCTCTCCCCCATCCCAGCGGGGAGGACTGAGCGAGCAGCTGTTGGTGCTCAGCTGTTGCCTGTGGTTGTCACAACACGCCATCATGAAAAGAAATGCAGTATGACAGGGATGGCCAGACGTGACTTCCTGTGTATACAAATACCAAAATCTAATTATACTTTCAGTTAACAAGCAAAGGAACACTTGGGGCATAACCTTAGAGCTCTCTTTTTCCTGGCCACTTATCGACATTTCTAAACACTGAACTGGGTTTTTGCAAACTGAATATTGAGGGCTAATCTTGAATTTCTGTCTCTTACAGATACTTTCTTAATTTTGTGTTTTCCAGAGTAGGAGTTGGCCCTTAGTCTCATTTGTCTCTTGGTCTTCTACTACAGTCTTTTCAGAATCCTAAATTCAGACTTGTAATCTATTTTGAAGGCAGTTTGGGTCAATCCTTCGCTTGATTTTTCTCTGGTAGCCCAAAAGCTAGACCAATAGAGGGCCAACAAGGTATGCTTTGTGGGCTTTGTGTCCTCCTGTTGGCCTTCAGGTGGCATTTCCTTCACAGGGATGGCAAATGAATGGTGCGTCTGCTTGCCTCCCTGGTGACCCCAGCTTTTAGTAGCCCCTCACTCAGCACATGGGTTTTTTTCCATGCTTGGTTCCCACAACTGTGAATTTAAAGGTTGGGATCTGCAGCATCTAAGTCTTGTGGCTCTCTGGGAAGGCCTATCAAACTCATCCTTATTTACTAAATTGTGTCAGTCAAAGGGAGCATTACAGATACTTTGAACTTGGAGACAGATTGCAGGAGACATCTGTTTATATCTACGTAAATGTTTTATGTGCTTTTTAACAAGGCAGCTGAATCCTCTACAAATAAACAGACCTCTCTTTTTTTAGCAGTGCTTTAACCCTTATCCTGCATGAGGAATTTATTTTAAAAGCTTAACTTATTTTTGCTTACACTGATATTGCAACTCTGCTACAGCAACACTTCACAAAACCTGGTAGACAACCACAGTTTGACTAAAATTCCAAATAACCAGTTTTCTTGAAGATTATGCTGAAAGCCACTTCCTCCCTCCCCCACCTTTTTTGGGGTTTGTTGTTGTTGTTGTTGTTGTTTAAAAGTTATTGCAGAATACAAATCATCATTCATTTCCCAGGATTCAAATCTTGAGTCTTTGATTTACTCAGAGCATTTCTTTTGCCTGGAGGAAGAGGCTAAGGCTGAAGGCAAAGTCACTACAACAGCAAGGAATGAACGTAAAACAGCTGCATTTGGCAACACACTGGATCATGTTCCAGTTAGGTTTTTGAGTACTTCACAGAAGTCATTCAGTTTTCAATGAATTCAGCATTCAGAAAGATATCTCTCAACTTTCAAGCACTTTTATAGAAACCTGTATGGCAGCACAGAACATGCCAGACATCCTAACCATTCTTAGTTCTATAGAAGGCTGTGTGCCTAGTGAGGGCAAATAAAGGTTTCTGTAACAGCAGTCTCAATTTTCTTTATTGAGAGTTCAGCTCCAACTTGAACTCCAGGTGAATAACAGGGCAAAAATATTAATTTCTTCTATCAGTCTTCCCAGGGGCAATTCTTTTCTTTGGAAGGATATTCTGCAAGTACAGATTAATTTGAAGAACACCAATACTCTTAGGATTAAGCAAGCATGACCAGACTAGATGCTTATTAATCTAGTATAGAAAGCTTAGGAGTTATGAATTTGTCTGGAGGGTATTTTTTTAACTATTAGCTAGAAATAATATTTTCTACTGATTAACCTAGGTTTGTTGAAACAAAGGAATTTGTAACAGCCTCTTTAGGTATGTTATCTATAAAAACATCAATTTTGACCAATTTGAGAAATGAAACAAACAAATACATCAAGACTAGCCCTAGATTATTTCTGTTTGATGGAGTAAAACTTAGAAAAAATGATTATTAGTATCACGCTTAACATGGTACAGCCTTGTGCAGTGATATTCAAGCAACTTTCCAGCCCTTTGCTCTGGAAACATTCTAATAAATGCCATTCAGAGGGACAAAGAATGGGTTGGAAAAGGAGTATTTCTGAGTTGATGTGGGCTTGACAAACTCTCAGTACCCTGAACTAACACAACCACGTTTATCTTATTGTCTGGCTGCTAAAAACATGTCTCTGTCAAACGTGAATATCACCTCTTCTGTTATGGATGATGTACCCAGCAGTGAATTGAGCTTTATGAACCTCGCACAGTTTGCACAGCGGAAAATCTGTTAGCAGAGTTTCCTGAGTAACACTGTTCATTTATGTAACATTCGAGTCCTGTAAAGCATGTCGGAGAGACGGGCAGGGAATGTGAAAGAAGCCTTAGTAGTGCTGCGGTGTTGTGAGATTTGTGATATGCAGCTTTAATTTGCCCTCTCTGTTTTACCTGAAACCTGTAGTCACACACACCAGTTTTCCAGGTCTAATACAATAAATAGGCACTAAGCTGTGAATAACTGAACTGTTTGTAAAAATCAGGCTTTGGAAAAAAAGCATATTTAAAGATATAAGTTTCCTGGAAACTTAGGGTAGCCACATTTATTGTCTGTACTTCCAGGTTTTGGGAGGGTTTGCAGTTTTAATTGTAAAACTCAGGACAGCTATTTGCACTGTAGGAGTAAGTGTCCTCCCAAACTCCTGCCACTGATCCCTAGGTGAAGGAAGGGTAGTGACAGACTGGGGTGGGTGAACATACCCTCTCAGGGGCTAACAAACCCAGAAAATGGCAAAAATCCTGGGATAAAACGTTGCACACTGCTAACATGTACAGAAGCCTATCATATTGTATTTTAAACTTTAAAACTCTCCTGGAGTAAAAAAATTTGAAAATATCTTTTTAATTAAAGACGTAAGATTTAATCTTTCATTCTTCCCAATTTTTCTTGTCTCTTTAAAATCACGTTTTATTTGTAACTGAATTTAACTGTAATAACCTATGAGGGGACCTAGGGAGTTTTATTAAAGACATAGTAAGGCTGGTATTTAAGAATTTCTTTGTTGTGATCTTATGCATTTTTGTGTGTCTGAAGGAAGAAGTTTTTAAATAAAGGGTCAAGTTCAGGTTCCAGTGAAAGCAGGATATAATCCACACTTGTGAAAATGGGGCAAAAATTTTCACCATTCATTCTACCAGGAGCAGGAAAACTCTTCATCTAAACCGTATTTAAAACAAGAATTTTAATGACCCACTGCCAGACTCTGCAGTCAACGTGGAGATTTTGCTTGTGCTTGCAGAAACTTGTGCTTTAGACCTATGCTAAGGCTTGGATGACATTTATTGTCCGAGATGAAGTCCTGAAACCTTCAGAAACGTTATGTTTCTTTGAAACTGCACTATTTCTTCTAATAATTTACTTCTCTGGGGTTGATCCCGGCAAGGCAGCGAAATGCCAAAAGCCCAGGCGGGCTCTCCCATGGGCAAACCAGCACTTCTTACCGACAAGTCACTTTGCCTTGGCTAGAACGCAGATCGGGCTGTGCAGGCTGATGCCGACAGCTCTCCATTTGCTCGGCACGGTCACCGCAGCTTTACTCGCAATTTTAACTGCTCCTTGCTTTACCCGACGGCCAGGGAGCTCTCCGGGAGCACCGTTCGGGCCCTCCCAGCCCCTCCCGCTGCCCCACCCCGCTGGGGGGCTCGGGCAGGGCTGTCGGTCCGCGCTCCCGCTCGGCGCGGCGCTTTCGGGGCGGAGCGGTGCCGGTTCGGCGGCGGGGCGAGCGGCGCCCGGGGAAGGGAAGGAAGGGAAGGGAAGGGAAGGAGGGGGCTGGCGCCGGGCGCTGGGCAGNGAGATCGCGGTGCTGGCCGTCACCTTCGCGGTGGCGGTGGTGGGGAACGGCAGCGTGCTGCTGGCCCTGCGGCGCACGCCGCGCAAGGCGTCCCGCATGCACCTCTTCATCCGCCACCTCAGCCTGGCCGACCTGGTGGTGGCCTTCTTCCAGGTCCTGCCCCAGCTCTGCTGGGAGGTGACCCACCGCTTCCACGGCCCCGACGGGCTCTGCCGCGTCGTCAAGCACCTGCAGGTCTTCGGCATGTTCGCCTCGGCGTACATGCTGGTGGCCATGACCGCCGACCGCTACATCGCCGTCTGCCACCCGCTGAAGACGCTGCAGCAGCCCACCAAGCGCTCGTACGGCATGATCGCGGCGGCCTGGGCGCTCAGCCTGCTGCTCAGCACCCCGCAGTACTTCATCTTCTCCCTCAGCGAAGTGGAGCGCGGCTCGCAGGTCTACGACTGCTGGGCGCACTTCATCATGCCCTGGGGACCCCGCGCCTACATCACTTGGATCACCGGCGGCATCTTCATCGCGCCCGTCCTCATCCTCATCGTCTGCTACGGCTTCATCTGCTACCGCATCTGGCGCAACGTCCGGGGCAAGACGCGCCCGGGGGAGGCGGCAGCAGCGGGCGGCGGCCGGCGGGCAGGGGATGATGGTGGCCCGCGACGGGGGCTGCTGCTCGCCCCTTGTGTCAGCAACGTCAAAACCATCTCCCGCGCCAAGATCCGCACCGTCAAGATGACCTTCGTCATCGTCTCGGTGTACGTCGTTTGCTGGGCGCCCTTCTTCACCATCCAGATGTGGTCCGTCTGGGACCAGCGCTTCCCGTGGGTCGGTAGGTGACGCCGCCCCGCACGCCTTGGGGGCTCAGCCGGTGTCCCGGGGCGCGGCGCGGAGCCCAGCGTGGGGGAATCGGGGCGCGGAACCGGAGAGCGGGACCCAGGCGTGCCCTGCCGGCCCCGGACGGGTGCCTCTGCCGCCGGAGAATAATCGCGGCTGAGCGCCCTTGCCGGGGAGCGGAGGCAGCCCCGG
>VWZN01020907.1:6149-27722 GCA_013396955.1 Regulus satrapa | reverse complement strand
GGGAGCGGCTGCGGGAGAGGAGCAGCAGCCGCAGCCTGCTCATCCCGGGCAAAACGAGCGGATGGAAGGCGGAGTATGTGCTGCCGTTATTTGGACCAGCAACGTTTTGGTCCCTTTGAAGCTGGCGATAAGAAAAAGTTTAGAGTTTTTTTAGTAATGTTAAGAAGCATGCGCACACACGTGTCAGAGCAGTTGCGTGGAGAACTTATTATGTGTTCTTTCCCGTATCTGCTGTCTAATAATAAGGTTAAGTACACACTGAACCCTTCCTCTCAGCGAGGCAGTCACCTCTGAGTAGCTCCGTTAGTCAAATCACCGTTTTTTCATGAATCCGTGCCAATCTAGACTTTGGAGATATCTGTCCTGCTGTTAAATATGGCTGAAAAAAACGGGTGAGTTTAAAAGCTATCACATAGGTAATGACAGGCAGCATAGTGACATATATTCTGTTTCCTCATAATGAGAGAGCAGCAAATCAAAATGTTGGAATCCATAATTTCTTGATTTTTTTTTTTTAATAACCACAAATTATCACTTACTGTAGTGAGAGCACTGATTGCCTCTAATATGGGACTAAAGTCAAGCCTTTAATGCAAATCTTTAGAGAGAAATAAAGGTTTGCACTAGAAAATCAGGGGTTTTTTTGTTTGATTTTTTTTTAAAAATTAATTTTAAAGGGATTTAAATCTAATTGAACAGATAGGTATGTTTGAAGAGATTCTTTAAATCTATGGAACTGCATAACACAGTAATTATACCCTTTTGAAGATTCAATATTGACAAAGAGAAGTCAGTAATAATTGCTTAGACTAAATACATATTTAGAGTATTTTATCTAAATATTAACTAGTTATTGAAGGGAGAACACCATAGTTTTTTCATGCCATAGTGCTAAGTTACATTTTTCCCTTAAGTAAAATTTGTTCAACCTCCAAAATACAGATTTGATGGAAAATCCAGTAGTTAGTGGAGCATTCAATACTTTTCCACATGCAAATATATACAGGGAAATTCAGTGTTATTGAAACAGTAGAAATTTTACCATTGTCTCCCAAGATCTGGGAAAAAAAATTTCAGCACTTAAAGCAGGAGCTTATCAACACATGGATACACATCAGTGAAAATGTGACTAAGTCATTATTTTGGATGGATTACCCCATAAATTACTCTGTCACAGCTTTTTGAAGTCTGTTCAGAGAAATCCCCATTGACTTCTATGGCAGGCTTACATAAATAAGACCTTTACTGATTATGTTCTTAGCATTTGCTTCAAATGCTGCAGCTCAACATTTACAACTCGAATATTCAGGAAAATATATCCAATAGTTAATGAAGCAATCGACTGAATGGTGCAAATTTGTTTGTTTGATTGTTTTTTAAAAATTATTAAATAGTTTTCTTTCCCCCTTCCCAGATTCTGAAAACACTGCAACTACTGTTACAGCTCTGCTGGCCAGCCTGAACAGTTGCTGTAACCCATGGATCTACATGTTCTTCAGTGGGCACCTCCTCCAAGACTGCCTACAGAGCTTCCTTTGCTGCCAAAAAATAAAGCAAACCCTGAGTAAAGAAGATTCAAACAGCAATAGCAGGCGACAGACTTCTTTCACCAACAACAGAAGCCCAACCCACAGCCTAAACACATGGAGAGAGATGCCCCACTCCAAATCGACCAGCTTCATCCCCATTCCAACGTGAGACAGGCCTCAGGGCCTGCAGTCCAGGGCTCGCAGTCCAGTCACAGTGTTTGGGAAGTTTGCCCCCAGTCCAGGGCACCATCATGGTACCAGGGAATGACTAAGATGGCCATGAGACAAAAAGTGCCACATCGCTTAATATGCTATGCTGCAGTATGTAAATAGTTTTCTGGAAGTTATTTAGGATTTGGGCAACTGATCAGGAAGCTGTGGCAACAATAAAGTAATTATTTTTTAAAATATAGAATTAATTTTAATTTTTTTTTGTCTGTTTCTAAAATACTAAGTGCATTGTTTGCTTGCTGTTTAAAACAGTAAAAATACCGGCGTAGTCACGTGTCGGTATTAACACTCTATAGTGTTAATGCCATAAAACTTCTCATGATTGTCTGATGAAGTCATGAGGAAGAAAGACAATATGAGCAAGATTACTGTTTAGTCTTAAAAATTAAAAGAAAGGAGTTGGGGTAAAAGTCTCAGCTATCCAGATAGGGAATGGGGTTAGACTGACTTTGAGTTGTTGGAATTATGTTGGTCATGATGCTTCATCTTGTAAAGGTCTAGCAGTTCTCAGAGACTGAAATTTCACAGCCCTTGTGAGTGCAAATCTTTTAATGCTGTCGATGTCCGTATGTGTGCTGTGGGGTTTCGTTTGTAGGCTGACATTTCCTCTTCCTTCAAGTTGATGGAAATTATACAGCTTTTTTTGTGTATGTGTGTGCTGTTGCACCTGCTTTCTTTTTCTTAAACTTTAAAAATACATTGATAAATAAGTATGATACACTATGATTAGATCAGCACCATTACAGTTACAACAGGAAGACTCATAATGAGTACCAGAACCACTTGCTTTATTGATAGGAATGCCATCTTTTCTTTTTTAATTCATTAAGACATCTAGGATCAAGCTACATTGCTTGGTTGTTAAGCAAATAGTCTCATGAGCTCAGGAGAGTGTAGCCATTTGGTAAGAGCTGTAGAACCAGTGTATTTCAAGACACAGAGCTGAGAATCAAACTTACAAGTCTTCTGGGAACATATAAAAATTGTCAGTGTTGTTGGCTTGTCTTTTTCTATTATTAAATTGCCAGTAAACTGCAAAAAAAGTCATCAAAACACATTTGCTACTTACAAAGCATTCAGGGTGCACTTGTTTTCAATGCAATGCATGCCAAGTTGACTGTAGTTCATTTATATGAACTACATTATTTCTATTACATCTTTACTTGGAGTCTGTCTCTTATACTGAGGTTGGGTTTTGAAGCTCCTGGAGCAAGTTTTGCTGAGTTTTTAAGTCTTGAGAATCTCTTTGAGAAGTACAGCTACCTGTACTCTGCTCTGTTTTCCTGAGCTTGCCGGATCCTGAAATTCCTGGCCCCCTGCAGGACTGCTGACACAGTCCCAGCTGCCTGCTGGAGCAGTGGGAGACCAGCGTGGCTGTATAACGTGCATGCAGGGAGAAAGCTCAGCAGCAGGTTTCTTTCTTTCTCACAAAAAAAAATTGCTTTTCTAATTGCTTGAGGGGATTCATGCAGGATGGTGCCCGTGCCTGCCTCAATAATGGTAGCAGAAATTAATAGAGTTAAGTGCAGAATAAGATCATCTTAAACCACTCCAGAAGCTCCCCATTGTTTATTTTGGGCAAAGAATAAGGAATATTATACCTAAAAGGAAATTGGTTTTGTCACTAAAGAAAATTTTGTCCATTCTCTTATATCTTTATGTTTGCTGTTGTTCAGAGCATTAGAACCCAGAGAACAGTGTGGTGGAATGGCTTATATTTAACAAACTATCCTTTTGACCACCCTTAATATACAGATGTGACTACAGCTCTCACCAACTCTGGACGAAGGTTTGTGAACCTGAAGCTATATATTTTAGTCAAAAAATGCATGCAGTGATATTGTGTGTGTGTTTGTGCACATTATGTGTACTGTGTCTATTTTGCAAGTAGGTAATTCACAACTGCTGAAACTGCAAGTGCTTCAAATTAAGTACACTATCCTTTGCCTAGTTTTCTGTTTATGCTGCTACTTCCATTGTACATGAAATATGTATTAAAAACCAATTAGGTACTAACAGAATTTTCATGTTTGCATAATTGTCTTTACTTTCAAACAGAAAAGATCATGAAAAAATGTGTATAGAATATTGTTGATAATAAAAATGAACTGGGTAATGACCAGTGTATATATTAGAGCAAATAGACCCAAAGTACAAATTTAGGGTTTTTTCAAATACGTTACAAAATCTAGGCTTACACTTGGGGCTTGTCAGCATAAATGTCCCCTGTGAGTGTTCTATAGTTTCTGTAATTAAACTGACAAGACAATTTATCAATATTTGGTTATCCAGACATTTTTTGTAAATCCTGATTTTTTCACATAATTGTAATTTTGGAAGATACAGCCAGTATTTTTAAAATATTCATCTGTGGAGGTATTTTAAAAAAAGCTACCTTGAGTTATCATAAGGGTGCCCTATTGGAAACAGAAGAAAACAAAAAAAATTGTGAAACCACTGCAAGTTTAAAACATGGAAACTTGCTGTAGTAAACCTGCATATTTGTTTGAGCAGAAGCATTTAGTGGTTTTTACTTGTCTAGGTTTTGGAGGGCCAGAAACCTATTTGGTAATGCTAAATATATTTTACAAAATTCAAAGTGTCTTCATTTAATAAGTTGTGTCCATGAAAAGCTTTAAGGAGTGAACAAAACTAAAATGTTTTTCTATTATACATAGTGCATGAAGGACACAAGCAAAGAAGGAATGTGCAATTAGCTTTCCACTATATGCTGCTAGTATTGTTAAAACATGTAACTGAGCACTTATTCATGTTCTAGAGGGGTTATTTTGATATTTTTCTTTGAAGTACTTATCTTTTAACATAAAACATGATTGAATGGATGAGCCTGTACACTGTTGTTTGTGCTGGTGTTACTAGAATTCAAGTGTTTTAAATTCAATTAGATGGCAAAAGTGGAGATGATACAGAAGATGGAAAGGATTTTTTTCATATATAAGAACCTAAGTTACCAAAAAGCTTGCTTTCATTAATTTATTTTTAAATTTTCAGGCAAACGTATTGTTGGGGTTGGGTTTTTTTCCCCCTGTATTACCACATGAAGACCGAAATCTACAAGAATACAAAGTTAATGTGTGCCCAGTACTTCAAAGACAAAGGTTTTGTCTGCAGAAAATCTCACAGCCAATTCCAAACTGTCCAGATTGAAGGACCTTGCTAAAGTGTGTGCATGCTCCGTTCCAACTCGTGAATATGGAAACCAGGTCAGAAGAAGGAAAGGCCCTGCAGAGCTGGATGTTGTCCTAGGGCAGATATTGGTGTCCCAGCTTTGGGAAGTGAACACAGGCCTTACAATAGGGCTGAAATAAGTTACTTGTTGCATAAAAAAAAACCCCAGCAAACTCTTAACAGAGTTCTCCCAGGCTGAGTTCCCCACCCACAAGAAGCACCAGTCAAACACAGTGTCCTGTTATAAAAAATTGCATGCAAAAGTTTCAGTTCCTTGTGTACCTGGAAGACTGGGGAGGCAGAAAGCCACTAGTTGGAGCTGTAGTTACTCCTGCAAGCTGGTATTCTATGTTTTTCTTTAGGAATGGGCTTTACTGGGAAGTGTATCACTTGCTACTCGGGTAAAGGAATTACAGTATAAATAAATGGAAAAGTTTCAAGGTCCAGGACTAGATCACAGCTGCTCCACAGGGAGCAGTCCTGACTGGTTTAGATAACCATCTCTCACACAAGAGTAGGTCCAGCTGGTAAGTCATGCAGAATGGTTTGTGCAGGTATGCAAAAAATGAGCAGACAACAATCTCAACTAGTTCCTGCTGAGCTTCGTTAAGAGTCAGCCAGCGCAGGTCTGCCTCTCCCAGGCCTGGTCCTGCAGAAAGCCCTGGATCCAATTCTGTGTTAATTAACACTCTATCACTATTTTGGTACAACTGCTCAGTAATTTGCTGAGTAATTTGCTCAGTGCCATAGTATAAACTTGTTTAGAGTAACAGTTTACATGCAAATTAGTCTTGGTTCTCCATAAGGACATTTTCAGCTGAATTCTTGATACAGTCTATTGGCTTACTTAATTTCTGAAAAGCAAGGCTCTGAGGCATCATCAGGAGTGAAAAGCTCTCCCTTCAGATCTGTGGGGAGATTGGCAAGTCTCTCTGTCTCTAGGTGGATCAAGGTGTTGTTAGATGGGGGTGAACTTTCTTCCAGCAAAGAAAGAATCTCTTGCACAATCACAGTATTTTTTCCATTTCCAACATTCATTTTTCCAAGGGAAGAGGAGGCTTTGAGATAGAGCACTTTCTCTCAGCGCTCTGCAAGCAAAAGACACCCGAGTTATCCATCCTCAGTTCAGGGTAATGATGACTATCTTTCTCCATAAATTCTTACAGGACACATGTCTATGAAGTACTATGTACAAGTTCAATATTCCTTTCCAAGCAAACATTGGCAGTGCAGTCTGTCGGTGTGCCATCAGATTTTACATCTTTGAAGCAAAACATGCCAAAACTGACATTGCCAATCCAGGGCCCAAAGCCCATTCTGGAAGATGTGGAACAGGTAACCAGAGACTGGCAGTGACTGTCCCAGCCTCTTCCACAGTTTCTGCTGTGATTGCCCCTGCCATAGTCTCTCCTGACCCTGGTAATGACGGCAGCAAGAATGGGGACAGGGACCGCAGGACCAGCAGCAGACAGGGCTGTTACTAAAGCACATTAATTTCAAAGTCCTTTTGGAGGCAGGAATGTGGATCTTATCAAATAAAAAACCCACAGTGAATATTGGGAGAGAGATGAACCGGTGACTCAGAGAGCAAATAAAATATCTGATCTCAAAGATTATTTGAACACATTTGAAAATGTTTTCCATTTTTCAATTTTAAGATATATTTTACGTAGTTAGAAAAAGAGCCCCTTGTCTCCTCGAACAGTAACTACATGAAGCTCCTTACAAATCTACTAAGTATCTCTGCTGAGATGGCTACAAGGCTATGTCTAAAAAAAGGACAATGATCTCTCCAAGTTAAGCATTCCATGTGACTTGTAGGGCCTTGGCCGCCCCAAAACAAATGTGTCCTGTGGGAAATATGAACAGACACAGAGTTTACTGGGAGAAGAAAGGAAGGAGCCTAAATATCATTCCCCTTTTTGGAAAGAGGTGATAGTCAGGGTAAATACCATAATAGATTACTAAATCTTCAAGCTAAAAGGCAACAATCTTCCTAGTGTTTTAGAAAGCTCTTTGTTGGAAATTATGTGGAAATGTGAAGTGGTAGATGAAGAACCCGGAGGACTAGGAAGCATGTAACTTTGTAGCATTATTGTCAAAAGGAGAAACCTGCTTAGGTGCTGCTCAAATATTTTTGTAAATAAGAGTACAAACTGTACAAAATAATTTAGCAAAACCAAAAAATTAGGATGGCCGATGCTCTATTCTGCCTCACTGTAAAGCAGGCAGAGCTGTGCAGAGTAAGAAATCTGCAAACGGGGGTAGGTGCAGGTAAATGCACCCTCTAAAATACTGTATGTGTCAGTCACCTCAGAGGAAAGTACAGAAAACAATTCACTTTATTGGTGGCTGAGATCCAAAAAAAAAAAAAAAAAAAGAAAAAATATAATCGAGGCCTAACTCCAAAGAAAGAAANAAAAAAAAAAAAAAAAAGGAAATCATATAATCAGACTAATTTTCTACACAAATAATATGAATAATCCTCTTCCAGAGAAGAAGCAAACATTAGTAAATAGCCACCATTATATTTTCTAAATGTGAGACATTTGGGGTTTCCATGGGAGCAAAGGAGTGGCTTCCCAGTATTACACATAGGGATATAGAGCTAAGGATTGAGTTCAGTAAGACACTTAGGCATTCCCATGGATTTAACTCCTCATGTGGTCCCATTATCTCCAATACTCCAAACATTGTGACGGCACTCAGGGCAACAAGGAATTACATGCAGTAACTAGTAAACAAAAGCAAAAGAGAAATTTGTGTGACTATATATAATCTCAGTTTCTCAAACCAAAATTACTTGTCTTTTTCAACAGAAAAGAGTGGGGATTTAGTTATGTGTCTCTGATAACCTAGTTCACCATGAAGTTGATCAGAGCCTCAAGAATCCTAAGCTGTGATATGTAGTTAACAATGTTCTTTATTAAAGGGATAGGTTTGGGGCTTATCAGTTAGTAACATGTTACTAAATTGAATAAAATATGGAAAATGAGGAGAGAGTTCTATCTTTGTATTGTTTTGTTTTTTGTTTGGGGGTTGGGTTTTCTTTCATCTATTATGGCAATTCCACTAAAAAAACATATTTTAAATGTGCTGTACTGAGATGAGATGATCCAAAGAACCACAAAGAATCCCATCTTGACTGTCTCTTTCAACCTAAGAAATATCATGAGTTCTTGCTCTTCCATCTCACAGATTACAGTGCAAGGCATAGTGTAATTTAACAGAAAAATCTAATTTCTTTCTAAATTTATGACTCAATAGGCATTTTAAGCTGGAGGAAACAAAGGTGGAATTCATCTGGATGAATGTTCCTACAGTGCATGTGTGTCCATCTGAGCAAGAGTGATTATTTTTGGGCCAAGACAAAACTAATTTCTGGAGACCAGGGAGTCATCATATAAAGGAGATCAAGAACACTGCCCTTATCTCCACTGATATATGGACCAGAAAACTATTTATTTGTTGTTTTTAATGGCAGGTAGACAGCTAGCTCAAATTGGTACACATGTACTGCAGACAGCTGTCTACAAATACTCTAGGTTTTACTGAAAGATCTCAGCAGATACCTCCATGTTACTAGTTCAGGATTTTACTTTAGGGCAGCTACAAAAATATTACCATCTAATAGCATCATACTGCTTTGGATGGAGTTGATTATGCTATCCCTAACCAAGGAGGCTCATATTGCTAAGCTTCTGCAAGCTGGGTGCCTTTGTTAGATGTGTCACAAGGAAAACCAAAACCAAAATGAGCCTAGAGATCAATTTACCTCCTCACACCCACATGATTTCTCTGGCCTTAAAAAGAGGGAAAAATCTCTGCATGTAATCTCTCTGTGTGTCCCATCCGTGCATGCTGACCCTTTCTATCTCCTTTGTCCTTAAGGGTAGATATGTGAGAAAATCCCTAATTAGGCAGAACTCTCAAGATACTCAGATAATACAATCCTAAGGTCAATGTAGAACTTGGAAAGATATGTCTCATTACACAGAGAGTTAGAACAGGAGGAGGGGGGGAAAAGTCAGGATAATACCTACAATTCTTGTTAATATTGTGTGGAGTAAAAAGCAATAATAAAGATAAGGAGAGTAGCATGTTGGGTATGTCTGCCACATACTGCATGTGAAGTTTTCCCCAAGAAACTACTCAATTATAACAACTTCGAGACTATAATTGGTGTAAAATGGTTTGCACTGGATGCCATCAATGACTGTTTTTAACATGAGCACAAAAAATGTCTCAGTGGTTCTGGTCATATTTCCTTTACAAGTGTTTAAATGGAAAGTTAAAGCAACATCATGGTTTAGTGGAAAAACCCCAGATTTGACCTCTTTGATGAAAAACGGCCTTTTCCCACCAGAGATGTCAGCTTTGTGCAGTAGACAGAAACAAACTCTGTGTGACACCAAATCCTTGTACATTTTGGCCTGTGTGGGATAGCCAGGTTTTCCTTGAGTGTAGGGAAAACAGGTAGCATGAACCAGACACCCCACAAGCCACCCCAGCACGCTCCAGCTCCCACTGGAAAAACACTCTGGCTTGGCAAGGGTAACTCTGCATGTACTAACATGATTGAGTTTCTGTGTGTATCTTTTCATTACCGTTTTTAAATCCTGCTGAAGGCAAAGCCACAAGGCAGTGAAGGAACTCAGTGGGACGCTTGCACTTGTGTCCTTCTTCCTGAACCCAGGAGAAGGGTACGGGCAGGGATTACCCACACGGCTGCTGGGCTGGCAGCAGGGAGGAGAGCTCACACTGCTGGAACTCCTGCCCCAGATTAGCAAGCTCTGAGAAACCAACCAGGCTCAGGAAAATGGGAAACAACTCCCACCCTTGGAGTAACATGGAATACCCTCATGTGAGGTCTTCCAGAGCAGAAATGTAAGTACTCATTTGCCTTTACCTCTGTGGGAGCCTGGAGAGAAATTGGGTCTCTTATAGGAGACAAGTGGTTAAAATGATTTTTCCACATGCTGCAAGCTAGGATGGGAACATTTCCAAAAATAGGGGCTGAACTTCTTCAATAATTAAAAACCAGATCATGGAGAGACAGGTCTATAAAAGTGTCTCGTAGATGAGATGAGAACTAAATAGGAGTGTTTCTGGGCTCTTTTATGTTTTGTTTGGTTTTTTGTTTGTTTGTTTGAGTAGCACATGTGGTAGCTGAGATTCTTCTCTTTGAGCTTGTTAGCAGGAATTGGGAAATAAAGATGCAAATCCTCAAGCTTTCATTTCTAAGAAAAAGACAGAGAAAGCCAACATATTGCTAGCTAGCAAACACTCAAAATGTATTCCAAACATTTGGATTAATCAGTTATAAAGCATAAATATTTAAAATGTGCTTTTGTGAGACTCTCTGTTTCACAGGTATTAAATGACAGAAAGAGGGTACTCAGTTTTCAAAATTGAATTAATTTGAAATGAAGAGTGTTTTAAACTGTTCTTAGTCTTTTTATTAATCTCCTTAACTTGAAGTTCTTTTCTGTCTTGCAATCATTTACAAAGCATGAGAGAATACTTCCATACTATATAAATATTTTTAAGCATAATATGATTATTATGCTTATCTATGATTATTATGCTTATCTAACCTGTAAATTACAGAATAATATGCATATTTGAGATATCGATTTTAAGAATGAAGCTCTGCAAACATGGCTTCAATTAATTCACCTTTGATCTTTTGTGTAACTGTGTTTACATCAAAAAGGACTCATTTCTTAATTTCAGCACTTTTCAGTGAAAGCAGTTGTACCAAGAAGGAAGCTTGCTTCCTTCTTGAGAGTGGCAGCCCTGTTGTGTATAGTGAGGCAACAGTATCAATAGGATAAGAAATCACACTCTGTCACAGAAGGAAATGGCTGCAATTCTGTCACTTAAATAGTGGGAGAAGAAATGTGTGAGACAGAAATAACTTCAGCTCTGGAACTTTTGTATGCCCCAAGGACTAGAGAAGGCCAGCACACAGTTTCTCCCCACAGCAGGCTGTATCTGAGGAGGCAGCCCGAGCGTTCCTGGCTTCTCTCTGTTTCAGAACATTTTTCCCTGGAGGTTTGTAAGTTTATTTTTTATAAAATGCTGGCACTTCAAGGACAAAATTATCTTTCCTCTGTGGTGTGCACTGTCAGGCAAAAGTAAAACTTTTGTTTTGACAAACCTGAACAAAGAGTTAAAGGGATGTGATGCATGTGTTATTTTCAGTTGTTCTTGGAGCTGGGCTTGAATGAGTGTCATCTAAGGGATGCAGTAGGACAGCAAGAAAATGGATTCTCACCCACAGAACCCTGACACTCATGATAAAACTGTGGCATTGGTACAAAGCCTTCCCTTTAGGGACTTCTCCATTTCCAGTTAGATTGCTTCAGGGCAATCTTTTAAAGATGCTTTAAAGGGTCTTTTAAAGAATGCTATTTGCTCTGTTACTTTTTATTGGACTTATTCTTTTAGACAGGCCTGGCCTAAGAGCTGAATGAATTCATGTGTATGTCCAAATGCAGCACTTATTGGTTTCAACATGATTCATTTTTATGAGCCTTTGCTCAGCTGCAGCTGGGAATTAATCACTGAATTTCAGTGCTTTCCTCATCCATCTGAATCCAGGTGGGTTTTTATATGACATTTTGTTTACCTTGTGCTTAGTGGAGGGTTCAACTCCCTAACTAATCAATCTCACACAGTCTTCTCTATTAAATAAATTGGGGATTAAAAAGAAAAGATATTATAGGAGACATTCAAGGATCATGGAAATTCTCCTTGCTTCCTACTGATGAGTGTCTGGAAGTTTTCTGAGGATGTCGCTTTTGGAGTGAAATTTATGGCCATGCAGAGCTGTATTGCACGATCCCTCTACCAGCCAGGATCCCACATTGGCATGAAGTGGTGGGGTGAGACACTGCAACCGGCAGCTCACCACAGTCCTGGGAAGGACACAGCAGCATTCGTGCAATTTGTAGAGATTTTTTTACTGAAATATGAGGATTCATGAGTTGATTACAGATTGAAATATTTGTGTGAAAGTTGCAGATGAAACAGCAGAACAAAGTTTAGAAGGACAGGTCAGATTAATACTCTATGTGTGTGATTTCATTCAAAGCAAGAGGAGGAAAAAATTAACCTAAAGATAAGGTAACAAGAAGATAAGAACAGGATTGGAGTCACAAAATAATCAGATAAGTAAAGCAAGAATTATGAGGGCTCAGTTGACACACTGAGGGAAAAGATTTCAACACTTAGTTCCAAAGGGCATGATGACAAGCCAGCATCAATTCTTCACTGCAAGCCCTAACATACACATCTTAGTGCTGCTGAGCATGTGTGTAAACTGTGAATGAGTAAATATCAGCGTAGAGATTTTGTAAATAAAAATCACCTTTCCCTTCCCTAAGACCTCACAGTGAATTAGCATTATAGTAATTTACTACAAAATCTACTTGTGGAGATGCAGGAGGAAAAAGTACAACAGCATTCAATGATGTAGCAATTCTGCTTTCAGGAGGATCTCTCTGTGGTCATAGGTCACGCATGAAGGTGTACCAAGTTGACAGGTGAACCCTCAGGGGCTGGACACTGAGCTGGGTACCAAGAATCTGAAATATTTGAAATGAAATGTAAAAGGCTTTTGAACAATATCTGAATTTTGTGCTGGCCCACTGTATATTAAGGGTAATGAAAGCAAAAGCAATGTCAAAACAACAGATGTGCTATACCCAATCTTATGCAAAAAATAGGATCAAAACCATTTTAGACTTCAGAAGTAACAAAGATGCATTGCCATCAGCCTTCCCAGTAATCTGCAGCTGTTCTATGTCAAATTTGATATAACCCAATGGAAACACAAGCCAAATGTTGGTTTTGGCTGTATATGCTTTAATTTTGCTGAAAGCTGGAACAATTTTGGTTCTATAGCTTCGAACTTTAGTGTTCCTTTGTTACATAATCAAACTGAAAATGTTAACAAGCAGTCTTTTAAATTACATCGACTGCAGAATTAAAATTACTGAAAAGGGAAGAATCTGGGGATGAGGAAGAGATGGGGTGGGAAGATTTTGGGCCATATGACTGACCAGTAAATCCCTACGAGGGAAGAAGCCTCAGAGGAAATGGTCAAGGATGATGTAATCATGATGCTCAAGGAATAATGTAGGATGTGACTGACCACAACTGTTGAAAAGAAAACTTTGCAACAGGAATCTTTGGCAAAGGAGGATGACCTTTGTTTTACATAAACAGCTCTGAACAGTTGAGTGGTTCAAACAGTAGTGTAAATGTTTCTCACCGAATTCATTGAAAGAGTGTAAATGTCTCCCTGAGTTAGCCAGAAGAGCACAGGGGAGTGATTATGTGGCTCAGCATGACATGGAGTATATAAAAACTAGACAACTAGCAAAAGTGTTTTGAAGAGACCAGGTCTGAGCAGCTTTCAGCCCATAAGCACCTTTCCAGCAACTGGGGATGCCCAGTGTCATGTCAATGAGGATATTATAGAGATGGATGTTGGGAATCACCCAATTTAACTGTTTATTGCAGTTGCAATGGATGTTTTGCTAAGTCTAACTTAGAGCAGTTTTGTGATTTCGATGTATTTTCTATTACTCTGCTAAATCAGAAATCTCCATAGCATCATTATCTGACATTGAACATTTCACCTTCCGTGCANAAATCAGAAATCTCCATAGCATCAACTATCTTGTGTCAATAAGTACATTTGACATTGAACATTTCACTTTCCATGCGTGGTCTGTGAGAAGAATGTGGTCTATCTATGTGGTCTATCTACGGGAATCCAATTAGGGAGTATTGGACAGGTTATTCCTGTCTTCTTTCAATATAGATTTGACCTGAGGATGCTGCTGATCTCTGAGAAAGTGAGAAGAAACAGTATTAGCTTGCCAAGGCTGCAGTAACTCTTCTTGAATCCACTCCTATGTCTCCTTTTTCTCAATAACCTTTGGGCATGGACCAGGTTTTAGAAATCATCACATGCTTGCTAATGCATATGATATGACTTTGAGTTGATTTTTCTGCCATTGTAATATTTCTTTGCAATATAGTAACAACAACTATAATAGTTGTTATTAGTTGTAGTATTAGTATTACTATTATTATGCTACAGCAAAATATTTAGAGCATCTCTTTTCAAATTGATGACATCTGATGTTTGGGCTCCTGGGAAAACCCGGGACTGTGTATTTGGAGACGCCTACTTCACAAATTTTCTTGGTTGCTTTGAAAATTCCCTCTAATGAGTACACTAAAGGCAATTCTGCTAACAGTCTGCTGGATTACAGTCAAATCCTTATTCCTAGGTTTTTCTTTTAAATTGACAAAAGAGATGGAGTGCTGCATAACTTTATAGCAGCCTTAGCACAGCTCATTGCATGTAGTTCACTGCAATATGCTTTGGGTGAAGAGATGGAACTTTGAAAGCCTGGTCCTGAACATTTCAAGTCAAGAGAGATTCAAATAACATGTTTTCCTCTTCAAGGACTATAGAAGAGGCTTGTGTACCTTTCAGACTCTGTAACATATAATTTTTCATTGTTAGCAAACAATGCAGTAACCACCACACCCCAAAATGTTAGGAGTTTTTCAGTTCCTGTGTGTTCCTCTAATCTCAGAAGAGTATTGTAAGGGTGTGCCAGTGGAGGGCATACCCTCTGGATGGGGTTCCTTTATAGCCTCTTCAGTGTGAATCAATTAGAAAGGAGTATTTTAATATGTTTTTTCTAAAACCTCTCAGTCCTTCTGCCTCTAGGCCAAATTATGACTCCCATTCATAATCTATCTTTTCAATATCAATAAAGTCAGTGGTGTCTTTCCTTTTATTTTTATCTTTAGTTTAAGATATGAAAACTAGGAGAAACATTGCTGAATTTAATCAGTTTTTGTATGCATAAATCTAAGGGTAGATTTTCTTACCTCACATTTTTCAAAAGTGAGTTTCCTTTAGAAATAGCAATCTGGTAGTCCCAGTTGGACCAGCACTGTTTGACAAATTACAAATGCCTTGAAAGCAAGTCATAATCCACTAAAGAACTCCCCTCTACTCCCTGCTGTAAGGATATTTATAGCTAGAAATAAAAAATGCATGCACAAAAAGAAGATATAAATGGCAAATGATAAACAAGTGCTCAAGAGTTGAAAGTCAGTAGAAATTTTTAGATGACCCCAAATGATTTCCCATTTTTTAAAAGAACACTCTGTCTATTTTATTACTTGACCAAGGTAAGACAAAATAAAGAATGAGGCAAGCACTTTTATGGCATGTATCAAAAACTGGGAAAGGAATGTGTGTGAACTTTTAGGGAGTTTTTCTATTAAAAATTAATATCTCTTAGTTAAAATATGTCTGTCATGGGGTATAGTAGAAATTTACAGCCTACAGATATCTGCCTGGGAGGGGTGTAAGTGGGAAACAGGCTGCAAGTCACTTCACTGCTGGTACAAGAACACTGTGAAACCTTGAATTTGGAGAAATCTGTGATCTCATGCTGCTTTTGCTAACAAGAATAGATAATCCTTGCGCTGTTTACTGTGTAGAGGGACAATACAAGCTGGGGACCCATCAGTCTTGCAACATCTGACAAGTGTCAGACGCCCTGGGAAGACTCAGAGATGGACATTTGTGCACATGGGAAAACTGGATTACTTAGTATACATACAAATACTTACAAAGATTTAAATATTTAATAGCTAAGTGCTTGATTCAGAGATCCATTCCCTTCTGTAAGAAAGGTAGTGCAGGAGGAAAGAAAAGCTTAATGGTCAAGTTGTCTCCCTATTTCTGCAATTAGTGACATGGAAATGGAGAGCAGAAGGAAGGGAAGGAGGGACACTTGGTGCCACAGCAGTATAAGCAAAGGGAAGAGCAGCAGTAGAAGGATGCAGCCTTGAAAGGGCATTGATTTCCCCTGTGCCAGGTGTGCCGAATATTGGGATGAAGCAGATATGAGCAGTCTTTCATGAGTTTTAAGGTCATGTTACAGAAATAAGTGCAATTTCTTGGTGCCACACAGCGCTGAGCTGAGGACTCCCTGGTGGGCAGTGCTGTGCAACTGAATTCACAGGGGCTGATCTGCTGCCTCTGGAGGATCTCCCAGTCTGGGGATGTCCCTGCCAGTCCTAGTCCCAGTCTGAGACTATCTTCTGCCTTCTACTGCCAACTGTGATGCTGGGTCCTGGTGCAGTACCAAAACATTTGAGGCAGGGGTTAGTGGGAGCAAGATGGTTATGTGCTCTTGGGGCTTTCCTCAGTAAAACTGGGTCTTTTCTGCAAAACAGGGACAGCACTCACCAGCAAAGGACTCAGGGTAGAGGTGTCAGGAGGCAAGCCACTGGGAAGCAGTGAAGATCTGAGAATTATCTGCTCTGTTGACAAGTTGGCACATCAACTGTGAGTAATCAAATGCTTAAGAGCTGGAGGTCTACATCGATGTGAAAGAGGAGGAAAAATCCTGCATGCTGGTGCTGTGCAATGGCAAATTGTGTGGCTTGTGGCTCACTGCAGAAGTAAATGGAGCTTACATGGCCCCTGGTTAACAGAAGCAGCCTTTGGGCTATGAGACAATATTCTTTTCAGGGCCCTTGTATGAGTAAAGAGCCTTGAAGGAAACCATCCAAATCAGTATGAGACTTCAAGAGGAATTAATCTGCTTTTGAAACTGAAGATCTAAGCAAACCTAAAAGCCCTGCTCTTTTTAGCTCACTACTGTGTTTATTGGTTTTGGTTGGGGTATTTTAGCTGAATTTATCTTTTATGGTAAGTATTAGATTAGCTGACTATCCCTGATTTCTTGGGTCATGACTGGTAATAGAAGAAGACTGCAGCACAAACATGAACTTTGCAAACTCCTACTATTAACTCTCCCTCCACTCTTCACCCTAGGGACAGTTCATCTCTGACCTGTAAGAATGGTTCTCAGCAGACAGCTAATCTGTTCTGTAAACAAACTGATTCCTATTCCCTTGGGAAAAAAAAATAAAATTACAGTCTATTAAATCAGTTTTCCAATCCCAAGCAGAAGCAAACAGACAACATTTGTCATCTGGGTTGGGTTTCTTTTTTCTTGAAGACACCTCTGCAAATCATCAGCTGTTTCAAGGCAAGGACATGCACCTTTCCTCTTTCCCATGAAAGAGAATGGAAGAGTTAAACTTGCTGTTTGAGACTCCAGGAGAGTTAGAGCTTAGGACTGCATTTATATCTATTCTAGTCAGTAGGAGTGTTCTCCTTGGCATGTCTTTCCCAGCCCTTTTTTCCTTGAAATTGAGTCTTGAAAGAGTTGCTGTATGTTCTTCTCCATTCTCATATAAATAAAACTCAGACTTTATTCCAACTTACCTCAAGGAATCTGAAAATTTCTTAGCAATTCAACACTTGGTCAATTTACTGTGCTCTCACAGCCATGGAAAGTGCGTTTCTTCCTGGCAGAAGGTCGTACATTTTCCTTTTTCTTTGGAAGTATGTATCTTCAAGCTGCAAATATATGATACAGATGCAAAATCTTGTGATCTGAAAAGTGTATTTTAAAATTTTGTCTTAAAAATGCCATTGCTTGTAGATTTTAAACAATCTAGAACCGTAAATTGTGCTGATCCAAATTACTAGACTGCTTTTCTGTGATTGCATAGTTACGTATTTTCTTCTGTCCTGTTTTCCCACAGTGGTGAAGTGGGAAAATAGGTTTCCATTCAATATGCCAATTACATGAGAAGAAAAGAAAGGGCTCCATCAGAAGCATGGCTTTGCTCAGAAACTTCAGTCAACTGGGAGGGATGTAATTTCTTGGTCTAATATTAATTTCTTGGTCTAATATTAATTTCTTGGTTTTGTTTACAAAATGTATGGTTGTGTAAAACCACGATAACAAGTTTCTCCATGAGGTTTAAGCTTTTAATACAAGGCAGATTGGCACTATTCAAAGAAGCACTGCAAAGATGAAAAGAAATCATCGTTCTTATGTTTTTTATCTTCTTAATAAATATTGAAATTTTTTTTTCCATCAAGAGACAGTCAACTCAAAATAGCCAATAGTATCTAAAATTGTCCAGTGTGGGAATCACAGAATCACACACAATCACGGGACTTATTCCCCAGAACTCTGTTCCTAGATATCTTAACAAAACTGAACAGATAGTCTTTCCCGTGAAATTATCAGAATTTTTTCTTACTAGTATTCTGTTGTATCTTAGCCTCATAGCAAAACAAATAAATAAAATGGTAATGTTTTCTTATTGTTTCAAGTAATGGTAAATATTGTAACTCAGTGCTTTAGGGTCTTTAATCTGGAACATAAAATAAAGGTGGTATATAAAGAAAAGCTTAGCACTATTTGCAGCACTATTAGCACTATTTGCACATTTTGTACTTTTGACTTTTTAACTCCAGTTCAATTTACTCATCAGTTGTCTGAGCTGCACTTATATACCTGTGGATCAACAGTCTAGTCTATGAGTATGACATTCCTGCAGCTGCTCAAGTTAGTCCATCTGGCATTCAAACAGAAATAGGACTTGAATTTTTAGACAGATTACTGCTCTACCATATCTGGATAAATTTCAAGTTCTCTCTCCAAGGAATTTTTTTTTTTCTTTAATACAGAACTACATAATGCTGTTCAATGGGGAGAGTATTTAAAAAGTTTGGGATAGATAATGTTTTCAGATATACCCATAAATACTGGTACAACAAACCCACAGCATCTTCTCTTGGTCTGATCATTCCAATTTCCTATGCAACCAGATTTTCTTTTTCATCAGTTTCTAAAAGAAATGTGAGGGAATGAGAAAGGGTGATGCTCATTTCCCCAGGGAGCCGTTAGGACATGGCCAGGTTAAGTACCCACACCTGGGATCTGGGCAATGTTCTCACATCACAGAGTAGAGTCATTGCCATCAGTAGCCAATTCTGGACTTTTGTCTTTCCAACCTACAAAACATTTGCTTTCTAAGACTCTCAGTAAAGAACTTTTTCCTAAAGTTCTCAGACAGCCTCTCATTTTCTTGACAAAAGTCTCTCTCTCTCTCAAAGCCAGAATTATTTACATATCCCGCCTTGTCAAGTAAGCAAGTCTACTTCAGATTTTTTGACCTGGGGGAAAAGAAAGACATTTTCCATTTTTATTGTGGATTTCTTTGGACCAGGGTAAAAAAGTTTCTTGGGAGGTGCAGGAGTGCTGAGACATTTAGAACAGCATTTGGCAACTCTGGATGGCAGTTTCCATGTTTTGCGAAAGTAAGAGCAAGGCATGTCTGCACCTTCCATCATGCAGCACATAATGTCCTTTCCTACAGCTTATGAGTCATCATGACTCTGATTTTACTCATGGCCTCTGAAGTCAGGCTGTGGATGCTCTCTTAGCTGACTGCTGTCTCCCTGATCACCTTGCTTGTTGGTGTGACTGTGGACTGGAGTGTCTCTGAGCATTTACAGCCAAACTTCCAGCCATTGTTCAGCAGCAGAATTAAAAGGTGTAGCAATGGTTTCCATGCTCTGGTATGTTCTTGTTGTCTGTGGTGTGAGTGCAGGATGTAGGTGTGCATACAGAGACATGTGAAGCATATCAATATAGTAAAGCTCAATGGACTCCAGTGTGGGTGGAACTGCAGTGATTATTGCACTTTGTAAAAGTGGCCCACAAATACTGAAATGTATCAAACAGATACATTCCCACTGTAAAGAAAATGTTCTCTATTCCTCCTTCATCACCCTGTCTACAACAAAAACAGGAATGTAAAATTTTGAACAAATTTTACCATCAGTTAATAAATGGATTAAATATTATCCATATCAGTTCAATTTATTGTAATTTTTCAAGTAGCATGAAAATGCTTGATAGTTTAAAAACCTAATAGCAAAGTGGTGTTTCTTGTGAAGTCTATTATGGGAAAACTTCCCTGTCCTGAATGATTTACAAAAGATCACTGGCTGTTGCCATTATGCAGACAATTATATAAGCAAGATCCAAACCCTAGTTATTAAAAGTTATTAAAAGGCATATGGTCAAAACAGAAAAATGTGGATATGCTAATTCACAGGTATAAAATAAGCTCTATCTGCCTCATGTTTGTAATTGCCATCCAGTCCAGGAAGCCAAGGGCTTTTTAGATTAAAAAAACCCAACCAAACAAACAAAACAACAGCAAAACTTTCATTAGGATATTTTTACATTTTTAATTCATTGAAATGAAAAGAAACCTTAACTTTAGAGACCACATAATCCCTTCCACCATATGCAACTTGAAAAATAATCATTTTGCAATATGATAATGAGATGAACCTTCCTCCAAAACCACTCTTACACTAGCATTCAATGGAGGTTTTTTTTTCCTTTTGCTTTCAAACCATATGTTTCCTTTCCTACACTTTCTAAGAGAAAACATGCAAATTCTGGTTTTGGAAATGAGCCTCATGTTGTATTCAGCTGTGTGAACTATTCAGTTGTAAGACAGGATTTTCATCATAAAGAGCTTGACTATTTAAGGAAGAAAAATTGGGGTGCTTGAAATCACAGGTGTCCTGAACATCTGGCAAAGAAAATCAGCCATTGATGGCAACAACTCACTCCATGTTAAAAAAGTGGTGGTAAAGTGGTGCAGCTGGCAGTACTGCAGCTGCTTCCTAATCATCCCTGCTAGTTACCTTGGGGGATTGCTCTGTGCTTTGGAACCACACCACAAAGCTCACATGAGCATCCTAACATACTCTGAGAGTGGCTCTGAGAACTGGCTCTACATTTCCAATAAGCAGAAGACAAAAATATCCCTGCCTGGTTTCCATAACAGTACAAGACACTTTCCCATCAGCCCTGGAAGAGGATTCAAAGTGTTTTCAGATGAAGAAAAATTACAATTTAGATTGGCTATTAATGAGATCTCTTTTAATTGGCACAAGTATTAATTTGAGTCCCCTGTGTCTGATATGCTTACAGCTTTTGGCTTTTATTTCCGAACAGAATTTTAATTTCTGTCAGAGTTCTCCTGTAAACATTTCAGTTCTTACTTCTGAAAAGTTCTTTCTGCATTGAAATTCCTCCATGTTACACACACCACTTTTTTGGTAAATTATTCCTTTTCAACATCCATCAGGACCTTTTATTAAGGCTGCATGCACATTTTACTGTTTGCCATGTGCCTCAAGAACATACACAATGTTGCAATATTCTACCTATAGTCTTCACATATTTAAGGGCCTTGATTTAAAATTTATTGTCAGAGCTGAGTTGTGAATGATACAGAATCATTTCTGTCAGACTTTCAATACTCAGACATTTATTAAACCTCCAGAAAACCTTCATGCAGCTACCCCCGTAACAAAAATATAAATAACCATACAGTAGATGTTCCCAAATGATGATGATTTGGATATTATTTATTATGTTACAGCTTGCATTAATTCCTCATTACCTTCCAATTTTTAATTTTTATAAAACAGTCTTCGATTCAGAAATGCACTTTCATTTATGTCACAAAGCATTGACTCTTCACACTGTACTGAGGGGTTATCAGACTTCTGGGTCACACACATTAAAAATCATGAGAATTTTAGAGACACATAACATTTAACAATTAACAAAGAAGTGCCATGCACTAATTATTTTGGGGCCAAACAGAGTGTAGC
>VWZN01020903.1:822301-834603 GCA_013396955.1 Regulus satrapa | reverse complement strand
CCCGCCGCTGGCCAGGCCCCCTTTCGCCGAGCGGGGCTCCGCGGGGCTGCAGGGCTGCGAGGCGCTGAGCGCCGCCCTGGCCTCTCCCAACCGCGTGGACGTAGCAAGTGCCAAAGAGGTTTCTCCAAGCGACGGGCAGGAGCTGGGGCCTGAAGATGATAAGTCCGAGGAGTCCCAGGAAAGACCGGAGAGTCCCAAAGAGTTTCTTGATTTGGACAACCACAACGCAGCCACTNTTCTTGATTTGGACAACCAGAACGCAGCCACTAAGAGGCAGAGCTCGGTGGCGGCGGGGGAGTTCCTCTACGGAGCCCCCCCGCCGCACCTGGGTGCGGGGATGGGATTCGGCCCGTCGGCTTTCCCTCCCCATGGGGTGATGCTACAGACTGGCTCCCCGTATGGATCCCGGCATCCCGCCAGCCACTTCCAGCCCAGGACGTACGGCTCGCCCATGAATGCTCACCTGTCTCATCATCCGGCCTCCGGCCAGGCCAACGGCCTCTCTCAGGAGGGCCCCCTGTACCGCTGCCGAGAGGAGAACGTGGGTCACTTTCAGGCCTTGCTGATGGAGCAGAGAGGCAGTGGAGGTGGCATGGGGGGGCCACCCCAGGACTTGTATAGACCCTCGGGGTAAGATCGTGTTTTCTGCAAGAAGGCAAGGTGGGAGGGGGGGTGTTGCCTGGGTGACCATCAGTGTTGGATACCCTTGAAAGGGATATGGCTTCAAGTCACGGGAGATGGCAAGCCAAGGTGAAAGGCTGTAAGAGATGGCTCTTGGACTCTTGGGCTAAGAGTGCTAAGATGGAGAGAGATTCTCGTTGCGTCTCCTTAAAACAAGGAGCACTCACTGTCATGGAGAGCCTGTTAGCCTGTCCCATCCATCCCCACACCAGTGCTGAGTTTCCTCTGACAGTGTTTTGAGGGTTGAGCATCTCTTAATCACACGGACTCTTGCCATTTTCTTTGCAAATGTTTTATTTCTTCTTGCTTGTAGTGGGGCAGTCACTGACTAAAGTGGAGGTTTGCCTCTTGTTTTGAACATCCTTCATGTTGTCCTCTTTTTCCCTCCTCTTGCTTTGCCCCTTCTCTCTGTGTAAATTTCCACCACAGAAAGTGGCTTCTCGCTGAGACTGCATATCACATTTTATTCCCAAGTGGAAAATACTGTTACTCCAACAATTCCCTGTTCAGTTTTTATGAATGTGTCTCAACTATTACTGTTTTGTCATCATCACAGCATCAAGTCCTTCCTTCTTCTAGTATGCAGGGAACTTGGCTTAAAGCTAAGCCTTTGGGGGAATGGCATGGGTTGAGGGCTGTGTTTTGGGGGGAAGCCAGACAGAATATACAAGACAAATGCTTGTATGCTAATGTTGTATGTACGCCTTCAGTGAAGTAGTTTTAACCCAGAGTGGGGATTTGCTCCTGACATTCATGTGCTAAAACTCTCTCCATTCAACCTGACTCCAGAATGCATATGCATCAGGCTCAAGTTCCTTTCCCGAAGATGCCTACAGCAACCATGTCCCGGGAAGATCTGACATCACAAAAACCATCAGCGTTGCCTCTGGATCAAGTAAGGGCTGCTGAGGGAGAGCAGAGTTTAATTGCAAGTCTTTCTCCTCCCAGTGGTTAAAGGCTCGAGGTGTTTGATGAGGGTGGGAAGAACTGGAGGAAGCTTGGGTGGATCCAGAGCGTTACCGGTTGCGTGCGACCACGGGATCATTCCTTTCTAAAGCTGCCAGTCCAACCCTTGTTCTTCCTCTTCCAGAGCTAGTCCAAGAAAGGATGGACTTCACGAAGACGAAAGCCACACGCCACGATTTGGACATCGGAGAGGAGGTGCCGACCCTCCCCTCGCCCGAGCAGCGTGGAGCTTCCCGGGCACACGTGTGGCACCCGGTGCCGGGCCGGATTTTGCGCTGGAAACCCGCAGCGGTGCTGGGCCCCCTCCCAGCCAGCCCAGCAGCTGGCTCGCCACGGCAGGGCACCCCAAATTAGTGGCTTTCCGTGACCGGAGACGGCGTCTCATTCAGGGTTTGAGGGATTTTGCGGGCGGGGAGGGCGGGGGTGGGGGTGGAGACTTTCATTGACTGCTAAACTCAGGTATATTTTTCAGGGTGGAAGAGGACGATGATGGAATTTTACTTGTAGTATTAACGTGTGTGTTTTGGAGCTGGATCCAGTTTACAGAATTTAACCTGTTGCCTTTCTAAATAAATTTCTGTTGTTGGTGAATGTATTGTACATAATGGGGGAGGGGGTGGGCCCAGCTTGTAGTGGGCTTAGCACTGGAGGAATCGTTAACTGTTTACAATCATCACACTGAAATCTTTCAGGATAGGGCGAGGGCTCGGGGGGACTGGGGAGAGGTGAGGAAATGTGTGTGGTGGGTGACTCCTTCCTGTCCTCTGCAGCCAAGACACAACCCCATGGTTGGTTGACTTAATAGTGGCAATTGCTCAGGAGCACAACATGTCCTCCTCTTTCTCTTGCCTTCTTCCTCCTTCCCCTCTCACGCCCTCCTCCAGCCCTCTGGATCCAGGGCCTGAGTGCACTTCCAGCTCCTGTCATCATGGGGGAACAAGGAAACCAGGACCAGGAACTGAAACCCAGGGCAGGATACCCATGGCATTGTCCCTTCTGCTAGTATAGCACCCTGCTCCCTGCCTTTCCGATAAATGTGTGCTCTGGAGAGCAGAAAAGGGCATAATTGGTCATCTTCAAACTTATTATTTTGGTGAAACCAGTGCAGCTGCAGGTGGAGCAGCACCTATCCAGTAGAACAAATTTTGTGCAAATCTCTACTGCCCCGCTGCCCAAGAAGAGGAGCCAAGCCCCACCTCTCTCTCTGACCCTGGGCTACATTCACTTCTTAGCAGCGGTGAAGCAGAAAGGGCCACAGGCCTTCCTGAGCACTCTTGCTGAGGAGGAAGAGCAAGAGGCTGCCTTGGGGGAATGGTAGGATTGCTGCAGCGTGAGCCATTTGTTGGATTTGGCATTTGCAAGTTGCAGGTGAATTGGAAACTCATTCAGAGTTAGATGCTGAGGTCGATTGGCTCAGAAGCTGAGGGGCAAAAGGGCTGCATGCTCGAGTTGAGTTGGTTTAACTTTGTTGTCCTAAAGGGCCAGCAGCAGCTTCCCTGAGTACAGTGGCAGTACTGCACTGGGAAAAACCCTGTGTGCCAGTGCATGGACAGCCACTGCTTCTTCAAGTGAGTTCTGTAAGAATTTCGTCTGCATTCATTCACATCTTAAAGCTGACAAGCAGTTGATTATTCTTGGGGAGGCTGGAGTAAAATAGGGGAGTTGTTAAGTTATGAGATGGGCAGCTGCTGGGAGTGTAGCTCTTGTGAGCAGGCTGCTGCTTGCACTGGGAGAGGACAGTGGTTAAAAAGAGGATCTGCCAAGGAGCTGGGCAGGGTATGGCAGCAGGAGGACAGAGCAGCACACCCTTTAGTCTGCGCTGCCAGCTAGAGGAGGGATTTTGCCTCCAGTTTCTGGAGAATTTTTCTCTCTGCTTTCTTGTCCTGGACGGTGCCATCACCCATATTTTTAGCTGGATTGCACCAGGATGCATGACTGTGCTGCCTTTGTCCTGCTGGGTAGATCTACCCCAAGCTGGCAGAGCTGTTTCAAGTACAATGGCAGGTAGCATCTGACTGAGCCATGCCTCCATCTGTCCCAAGCTTTTGGATCAACAAAAAGCCTAAAAGATGAAATATTCTTTCCCGAAATAGTTGGGAAAAGGCAGGACTGCCATGTTAGTGCCCAGTGAGCCTCACTTCTCTGTTGCTGTGGGGTTGTTTTTTTCATTTGTATTCATCTGTCAGGGAGCAGTTGGGACTGGTGGATTGATCTAAAGTGGAAGGGATGATCCTGAAGGTTGACCTTTGACAAATGGGTAACTGCTTTCCCCAGCCAAGAACGTTATGTCTCTTCCAAATTTGTCCCAAATCTGCCTCATCAGCTGGCAGTGGTTTTCAGAGGTGCTCCAAAAGGCAGGTCCAGATCCTTCACTGCACAGAGCCACAGAAGCAGTGGCAAATATTAATGAAAAGCTGTTCAAGTATAGCTTCTCTTTAAGGCAACAGACATAGGACAATGCAGTTGCTTCTCCTTGCAAAGGAGTCCTTAGTTTGCTGTAGATATAAAAGTAATTGGAAATAACAGATTAAAAAACAGAGGAACTGGGAAATATAACTCGTAGCAAAGCATTGAAAAGTCTGGGAAACGCTGCAAGGAAGCCCTGCCATGCTTCAGCCTGTCTCCTGTATCACAAACAGCTGAATATTTGAAGTGCCTTTCATTCAGTGAACATTGCAGAACAGGAGGTGTTTAGGAGCTATGAAAACTCTCCAAGCAAGCTGAAGCACACTTCAGCTGGAGCTGGCACTGAAAATGTGGTTCTAGTGGTCATGGCCTCCGGATGAATACCAAGCCTCAATCAAAACAGGAGAGGCAACTTAGGAGGGCAAGAATTGCTTGTGGTCTGCCTGGAGAGGGTAGTTAGACAGTGACAGATAACCTCACCTGACATGAGGCAAATCTGGGAGAAGGCTTTGACATGTAATCAGTAATTTTTATTAACGTGGCTAACGAGCTGCTGTTGTGAGGACAGATGGTTTCTGTTAGGAAACTGTTCATGAAGAATACTGGGAGCTGTGGCTGGGCTTTCCTGAGGACAGGACACGCTGAGGTGCAGAGATGCTGGTGGAGTCTTGGAACAGAGTTTCCAGACTTTCAGATGCTTTGTTCACAAGTGAAGTTTGGGGTTGTTTTTTTCTTTTTCCTCTTACAATCTCTAGGGATCCCCTCAAAAGCAGAGCTTAACCTCGCAAGGTACAATCTGAGCAAATCGCTGAAAACTGACTCGCCTCAGAGGGCACAGCCCTGGGAGAGGATTGCTGGGCTGAAATACCCGTGCACGTGTAAGGAGGAGCAGATAATGTGAATTCTGTGATTTCCAAACCACGCTGCTTTGTAGATCTCGTGGAAGATAGGTTTGAGGGATTTAGAAGTGTAACGTCGCAGCTCTTTAGGGACAGAGTGGTGTTTTGTGCCGGGGGTTGGCTTGCAGTGCAGGAGAAGCGTAATTATTTTAAATAATTCATTTTAAAAGAGCACGGCTTATGAGTGCCATACTTGGTGCCGCTGTCTAAAATTTTTACCACAATACAGAGACACTCTAGAGCACTCCCAGCGTTGCTGTAGTACGATACATTACCAGGTGGTCCTTTTTCAGAAAGCAGCCTGAACTAGCGACTTCGCAAAATTTCCTGTAGCCATTTTCCCATCTGGAGGATGTGTTGTGCTATAATTATGGATTTCGTGTTCAATGAGATAATATAATTCATAGAGCAATTATGAAGTTGACCATGCTCAAGCATGACAAAACTTTCCAATATTCACAGAAGAGCTTTGTATGCTGCTCTACCGTTTTAGCCTCTGGCTCCCCCCACCACCTCCTCCTTTCTAAGTCGTGTGGGGTGTTCCCAAGCTCCCAGGATGTCCAGTTGCCTTTGCAAAGGCATAAAATCCCCCTGAGACTCTGAATCTTTGGGCATCTTAGGTGATACAGGCAATTCAGTTGGAAAGGGCAGTCACTGAGGCTTCACTCTGACTCGTAGCTGTGTTTAGAAGAAGTTTGCAGTCTATAAATTCTCTGCTGTGACCCGCCAAACCACTCAGTAGCAATCCAAGGCACCAGCCTGCAGTGAGGAGGACAAAAGAGGAAAGTAAATTTGAAGCTTCAAGGCCCAACTGGTTTGATTTGTGACTTTGAAGTAGACGGAGGCACTTTTCTTGGAAGCTTCTGATTCTTTCTTGTCTGCCAAATGCCTTTCCCCGTGCAGGCTTTCCGAAGCAAATCGCCTGTGTATATTTTTGTAAGTGTGGTTTCTCAGGGTCTTGGAGAGCTATCAGCTTTAGGATGTCTTATCTGAAAGCAAGTCACAGAGGCTGTCTTTCATTCTGCTGACTGAGGCAGCTCCCCTGCAGGTTCTCACCCCAACACTTCTCCATTTAAAATGAAAGTATAATTAGAAAACAACCTACCTTTATTTTCTCCACTGATCCCTGTCAGGCTTGTGTTCATCTCTCTGTTCAACCAGGGTGGCTTCTTTTGTTCTTGATGGCTTCGTTCTGCTTTCCTTTTCTGAAAAGACTGTGTTGCTGTATGCTCTGTGGAATTTCAGAGAAGGTGCTGAAATGAGTGACAGGGAAGTGTCATCCCAAAAGGGTGGCTTGGAGAAGACCAGCACTGGAATCTGTGACGGTGTAGTTGGTCCTGGTTCCCCTTGCTGCAGAGCAGCCATGCAACCGGGTCTGCCCTTAATCAGTGCAACCCTTTCAAAAGTTTTTATTGCGGTGCATCCGCGGAGGAATGGAGGATTTTGCCCTTGCATAATTCCTGTTTGGCTTTAAGGCGGGTGCTGGTGCTTGCAGAGCAGTTGTGTGGCTGCCAGGTCCTTCCTGCAAGGCTGGGATGGAGACAGCAGGCTGTGCAAGGAGGGCTGCAGCCCCTGTGAGCTTCAGGAGCCTGTGCTTATGGTAAGGAGGAAAACATCTCCGAGGAGCCCTCGCAGCCTCTCCCCATCTGCACCTGTGTGCATGCAGGAGCTGAGAGGCCATGGAGCAGTCTGTAGATCTCACACTTCTGCACTGACCGAGGGCCTTTTTCCTTCATTTGCAGCCATGGCCTAGATTTCTGTTGGCAAAGGTCTTCCTCTTTTTGACACGTGGATATCAAAGTAGAACAGTGCATCCAGGAGAGGGCAAGAGCTACGTCCACCAGGGAAAGAGGGGACAAAGGATTAATTAGGACTGAGGCTTAATTGGGATTTTCACCAACTCTACCAAGTCCCTCTGTCCTTTGCCCCTTTTATTTGGAAACACTTGGCTCCCTTAGCAGAGGGGTGGTAAGTGGAATATCTTCTCAATAAAAGCAGGGCTGACTCTGTGTGAGCACAATTCCCTTGTTGTGAACAAAGACCAGAGAGCCACTGAGGGCTCCTTTGGGCATTAAATGGGTTAGAGGCCCACGGACACCTGGTGCACTCAAACGCACAGCATGGCAGGGCAGCAATCTCCCTCTCTGAAACCAGCCAGGCAGCTTACAGGAGCTCAGGCCTCAACTCTTAGCCTGGAAAATCCTCTGATCCCCTTTTGGATCCTATGCCAGCACTTCCCCTCTCCTCGCTTCCCCGCTCTCGAGTCTCTTTGGCTCTCCTGTCAGGTGCAGAGGGCCGCCCTGGCTGGCTGCCTGCTCTGCACACACACAGGCAGCAGGTGGGGAGGCCACATTTCCTCTCCTGGTGGAATGAGGCTGTCCTCGGTGGCTCACGAGTGTTCTCCTGTGTGCCCCTGGGGTTTGGCGCCCGGGCACGGCGGTGTCTGTCCGTCTGTCAGCACGAGGGTTTGCTCCTGGTCCCGCCGCAGGGCTCCCACACGTGAGCCTGGCATGTCTACCTCCAGGAGGGCTTGGGTTAAAAATGCCTGTGCGTATACTGTGTGCAACTGTGAAAACTCTTGGCTCTCCTCCTTGCTGGATCAACGAATGCTGCTGCCTGATCTTTTCCCGAGCAATAATAACGTGCGGCAGGGCGACTTGGACCTTTCTGTACTGTTTTAGGGCTAAGATGGCTGTGAAACACACTGGGGTGGGGGTCTTCACAGTCTCAGTGCGAAGCAAGGTGCTCTCTATGGCCCTACATCTGATCATGCCACATTCCTGCTTTCCCAGAGCCTGGTGGGTTGATTTAGCCACGAGAGAGCTGGCTGCTGCTTCTGTGTTTGGGAAGGCAGAGAGGGAAGGGAGCAGTTGGGTACAGTTGAGCCTGATCCATCCATCCATCCACAGAGCAGAGCACATGGAAGAGGGAGGGCTGGGGGGAGCTCTGATTTAATGCCTCTGGGCGAGGAGAGTGACCCACTGCTGCTTCCCTTGGCTTTGCTGGGGAGGGAGTGGGGAGCCTATGCCGCTACGTCCGTTCATTTCTCTGAAGTTGGGTAACGTTGGGGTTGTTTTTGTATTATTGTAAGTTTGTAAAGAATGTAATCTGTCTGTTGGGGGCACAAGGAGAAAACGGGGGCCTTTCTCTTTTTGGGTGAGGCTGTTCTTATGTTGCTGTGCTTTTTGTTGTTGGGCAGGGAGGGGTCTAGTGGCCATGGGGGCAAAAGCCTGGCCCTTGTCAAAGGCTTGCAGCTGTCCCAGGGTGACAGGAGGGTGAGCTGAGGCTGCTGCAGAGACCTCCCACAGCAAGCTGTGAAAATGCCTCTGCCCGTGTCCCTCGGAGGGGGAACTCTGACCTCCGCAGTGGGGCTGGGCACTGGCACGCTCCGCTGGGAGTGCTGGGCTGTAACGCTCGAGGGCTGGGCTTGCTTGTCCTCGGCTCAGTTGGAAACCGAGCTGAACGGGAAAGGTTGGACTGGATGGGCTCAGTTTATCAGCTCAAGAAGGAGTTTGTGCTGCTGCCCCTCTCCATCACCTCCCCGTCCTGTAGAGCACAGTGTCAGGGATCCTCTTCTCTCTCCTGCTGCTGCAAAGTTGTGTTAACTTTCCTGGTCAATACTGGAAAGGGGAATGCTATTTATTTTTATATTGTGTATATTTTGTCTTGGTCTGCTGATTACCTTTGTTCCCCAAGAGCGACAGTTACCTCAATAGTTAGTTTAATACTGTGTGTTGGGTAATTTTTTTAAAGAACTTTTTTAAAATCTTGATCCTCGGAGGTCTGTAGATTTTATTTCCATATGAATTGGTTATTTTGTATAAAGTACATTCTTAAAATAGCAATCACCCTTGCCGTATGTGTGTTTTCTTGTCTCCTGGATGGTCTCCCTTTTCCTTATTTTGCGAGGGGAAGCAGATGGGGGTGGGAGGATAACACAGAGGGCTTTTTTTTCAGAGAGACAAAGCCCTGGACTGCAGTCAGACACCCTTGTACCACCTGTAACCCATTTACAAGAGAGCACCTGGAAAGCTAATGGGGATCATTTCCCGTTCAGAAGCACAGCTGTCTGTCTGCCTGCGAACAACCCAGCTGTGGAAATGGTGTCACTGCTTTTCCCCCAAGGTCCCTGGTGGGCTGTGGGCTTTCCTGCAGCTCAGGTGTGCTGGGAAGCTTGCCTCTCTGCCCAAAACACACCGGGCTTTTGGGGCACAGGTAGTCCGTGCCCCCTCAGCCACCTTAGCAGAGGGGTCTTTCAAAGTGGTCGGAGCCCATGGAGCGACGCTGCTAAGGAGGAGCTGATGTATGAATCCCCTTTGTGCTGGTTTCATGATGACCCTCAGGGGCTGTTGGAGCCTTTTGAGCCCAAAAGTGTGGTGGTCCAAATCCGTACTGAGCCCAAAAGGGCACTTGCTGTTTGCTGTTTATCCAATCTCCCACGTGAGATGGGGCAGGGCTTGCAGCCCTCCCACCAGGGAGGTGTTTAAAGACAGCAAAGCTCTTCCTCAGGGGCATTTCAGCGTCACAGCTGGGAACTGGCCCTACTGTTTCATGCTGGAGGGTGCCTGCTGTAGGTGCACGGAGGCAGCTTGCACTTGGCCATTGCACAGCTGCTCCCTCAATAAATAGCTTGCTCCGTTGTGCTGATTCGGCAGCTTTGCATCAGGACAAAATTAAGGTGATTTTCCTTAAAAGCTGGTGCCAGCAAACAGAGGCATGTGGGGATGAGCAGCAGAAGGCTGGGGGCTCAAAGGCTCCCAGGTGCATGCTGCAAGCCCGTTTCCTTCTCCTCCTCAGCTCTCTGCAGTGAAATCTCCCTCTGTTTCCTCCGGGGCTGGTAACAGACGCTCATATCTCCTGCCAAAACAGCCCTGCAGCGTAGCCTGCTTGCTCCGTGGGCTCCATCTGCCCTCCTGTGGGAGCCTCACTGGGGCTGGGCTGCTCCCAAGCTGAGCGCGCTCTCCTGGCTCTCAGCACCGGAGCTGTCTCTGCAGAGAGACGCCCAGGACGCGTTTGGCCGAGGCGCGGGGCTCCACGCTCGCTGGCCCAGCCAGGGGCCGGCATCTTCCCTGGCCAGAGAAGCGCTCACATGGAGGAGACTTCCCCTCCGAGGCCTGTGGGGGAGCCTGAGCTGCGATCTGCTGCACCCTGACACCTCGAGTACCCCATCAGGCAGGTCCCAGAGCTGCCCCTCAGAGCTGTGCGGGGCAGCAGAGGAAGTCAAACATCCTAGCAGGGTTTTCCCCGCATGGCTGCAGCTCCAGGCCCCGCAGAGCCTCCTGAGGAGTTTGGCTCCTGGTTCCTGGGAGGAGGAAGGGCTGCTCTCTGTCACGTATCCCCCCTTCCCCTCTGCCCTCCGCAGGAGCCAGAGCTTGGGGTGACAAGAGCAAGCTGTCCAATTTAGGAAGGGGAGGAATTTGGTCACCCTATCAGTCCCAGGAAGTGTTTGGGTCAGAGGGGGTTGGCACGGGGAGATTTTTAATCCTGGGGCTAAGCCGGCGCAGAGTGGAGTCGGCACTAATTGGAAGCAGTCCTGGGGAAGGGGCGGATGCAGAGCTGCTCTTCTTGCAGCCCCACTTTATCTGTGCTGTAGGAAATGCCATGTCCTGATCTTGACAAGATGCTATCACGAGTGTAACAGGCGGTGTCAAACCAAGCCACGCGTCCCCTTATTTTTTTTCTTTCTCCACAATTCTTGATTCTTCTCCTCTTTCCTTATTCCATGGGCTGGCAAAGCTACTCCCACTCCCTTGTACAAAGGGAGCTTTCCTGAGCTCTTAAGCTGAGGCTTTAAATTCTCTCTCTCTAGCCTCCTTCTCCCTGAGAAGAGGGATGCTTCCTAAACCCAGGGTTTTTCCCAAAAAAGAAAGCAACTTATTCATTCATGTAGCCTTGAATTTGGGATGGATTTGATGAACCAGTTTCAATAGGGACCAGTTCAGTGCCCAGTTTGGGTGTGGAAATAAATGGCAGCTCCCATGATGGGGCAGACCCTGGGGAAAGCTGTAATTCCAGGCAGGCTTTGCTACAGCTGGAGGATGATGCAGCTGTAATGGAGCTAAACGCAGCATTTTGGAAATGCCTAATGGTGAAGGAAGAACCAGAGTGTCTTTGGCACAATCAGTGGCCTTTTGAGGTTTGGGTGGGGTTTTTTTGGGGGGTGGGGGTTTTGTGTATTTCTCTAAAAAATAAAGCATCGTGCAGGTAAAGTTCCCATCCTGAATTTTCCCATTAGTCACCACACTGTCATGGGAGAGACCACCTCACACAGAAAGGCAGGACTAGGACATTTGGAATAGCTTAGGAAGACCCAGGTTTAGGCTGAAACAAGTTACTTCTAATCACAGAAATGTTCACTTCTAGGTATTAAGAAAAATAAATGCACTCCTAAGTTCAAAATTCGGATTTTTTTCTATTTCCCCCACATTGAGATGAAAAATGCAACTTCTCCAAGCAGACAGGGATCTCTTGAATGGTGGGACTCTGCTGTGTCTCCTCCAACCCACAAAGCTGCTGTTTCTTACTCAGTGGAGAAATGAGAGGGCAAATCAAAGCCTGGTGGGGCAGCTCACACCCCTGCCAGGTGAGAATGTACCTGAACCCCTTGCTCCAAACCCTGAGCTTGGTCTGAGGTGCAGTGTTGGTGCCTGGATATTTATACACTCACAAAACGAGTATTAGGCTCTCCCAAGTGCTAAAATAAAAGTAAACTTGTTCTAGACCAAAACAAGAGGCCCCAGATGGGGATTCCCAAGGGAAGCAGCAGCGAGGAGACCGAGAGGTTTTGCTGGAGGGAGAGGGAGGAGGTGGGAAGGGGCAGAGCCGGGGTTTGCAATGGGTTGGGGCAGCGTTTCAGGGCTGCCCCCTCCTCTCCTGTCAGCTCCCGGAAGCCTCATGTTCCCTGGCCACTTCTTAAAATTCCTTTCCCAAAGAGACTGCCAGGGTGGAGGGATCATAAAAAGTTCACCCCCTTGTCACAAATGCTCCCGGTTCTTCCGGGGCCGGTGGGCAAAAGTTGTTAGCAATTTCCTCGGGCCGTGACCTTTGTTTTGACCGTGGCAGAGGAGGATTGCAATCCATCAAAGCCCGGCCTGGCCCGGGGAGAGGCTGAGCAGAGAAGGGGGAGCCTGTGGGAGGGGCAGGGGCACAAGGACACGGCTTTGGACCCTCAGGTTTGGTGAGGAGGCCGGGGGGACGCTGGGCTCAGCTGGAAACTCAAACTTCCCAATGTGGGATTCAGCGAGGGAAACTCCACTGCGTGGGCGCCACAGGAGAGATTTGAGAGTTTGCTTTCTTTTTTTTTTTTTTTTTTTCCCCCCCAAGAGGGATTCTGGACTCACATTTGGGCAT
>VWZN01020903.1:805043-822282 GCA_013396955.1 Regulus satrapa | reverse complement strand
AAGGAGAGAGTTGAGAGTTTGCCTTCTTTTTTTTTTTTTTTCCCCCCCCAAGAGGGATTCTGGACTACAATTTGCTGCATCACTAGAGTGGGGAAAGATGTCCTGCAGGAGCTTGGGCAAAAAGGGAGATGCCAGTAGATTTACCACCTCCCAAGCCCCAGCCCTTATTGGTCCCTGGCTTTTCCAGGCTGCAGGGGTTTTTGGAAAATCCCTTCGAAGTGTTTTGTTAGGAAAATCAGCGGCAAACTGGAACTCCCCCCTGGGAAATGGCTGGCTCCCACAGACACCTGCCTCTCCACTCAAGTTCCCAGGGGGCCAATCCATCCCTGGAGCATCCCTGGTGCTCCCCTGCACCCTGGTGTCCCCTTTGAAGACATACCTGCATATGAAACAGATCTCCCCTGAGGAAATGCAGCCTGTGCATACCAGTCTGCTCTGCTTCCCTTGGCTGCCTGCCCCTGCCTCCCCTCCCTGGGATCTCTGCTTCCCCAGGGAAATGCATCCTACCACACTTCCCGGCTGTTCAGTGCAGATTCCCTTGGGAAGTTACTCTGTCAGTTATCCCCCGATCAGGGCCTTGGAGAGCACCTGGGTTTTGGGGTCAGCAGGGAGGGTTTGCAGTGTCCCACCTGTCCCCTTTGTCACACCCAGACCTTCCTTTCCAGCCCAGTCACTTGCATCACAACCAGGGTAGATTTTTTTTCCCCAGGAAGCAGCTGTGTGCTCACTTCCAGGCACAGCAGAGCATGTTATGGAGAAATGTGCTGCTTATTTCCTTTTTTGACGAGGATCTGTCGAGCTTGGGGAGAAGAAGAGAAGGGAAAGACCTTTAACACCTCAAACTGAGAACCTTAGGCTGCGTGAGGCATCTCCTTGGACTGGGAGGCACCCAGAAAGAGTGGAGAAGGCAAGCCAGACCTCTCTGTAGGAACGAGCCTCTGTTCCCATGTCAGTTGCTGCTGTGCTTGATAGCCTGTCTGCCTGAATGCCCACACCACTTCCCTCTGCATCTGTATCTTGCCTGCCTGCCTCACACCAAACCCAAACCTCCCTTTGTGCACACTTGGGCCAGCAGCACTGGGGTTTGATGTCTGTGGCCTCCTCCTGCACCCTGATCAGTCGTGCAGAGGCTTTGCACGCTGGGTGTTGGCATTTAGCCTCTGCCACCACCAGGACACCAAACACAGCCCTCCTCCTCGTCACGCCGTGTCCCGTGCCCATCTCGGGGGGGCCACATCATGCTGGCTGGGCTCAGAGCACCCATTGCCAGCCCTCACTGCAATTAAAGCCCCAGAGGCTGCCCTGCTTTCCCCAGGCCCTGCTTTAGCTGCTGTCCCTGCTGCCCAGACACCCCTCGGTGCCGTGGCTCGGAGAGCTTTGGGGGGCTAAAGCCGGGCACCGGCGGGCGAGGGAAGGGAGCCAGGCCTGGAGCCAGGGGTGCCCTCCTTTCCAGCAGGGCCGATGCTGCCCCAGCGCTCTGGGGGGGCTGTGGAGCATGGGAAACAGCAGCAGGCTCTGGCTGTGCTCCCCCCTCTCACGCAGGGCTCTGGGCCTGCCCCTCAGGCCGATGCCCACGGACCAGATGTTCGGAGATCAAAGTGGCTGCTGGCTGCATCCTCCCCTCACGTGTGTGCACCCCCCTGCGCCTCCCCAGAGACTCCGAACGCTCTCTATCTCCTCTCCAAGATATTTTCCTTCCCTTCCTTTGTTTGCTTTCCAAAGCCCCGTTTCTGCTTTGGCACTCCCTGCAGCCCTGGCCGTGCCAGCAGGGAAAGGCACCCTTTGCTCCCACTCTCCACATCCAGCCTCAGGGGGCGAGCTGGGAATGCCCCAGGGGTTTTCTGCCCCGCTCCCCTGCCTCTGGCACTTGGTGGGAGGCACAGGGATCTGTCACCCAGCACCCCTGAACGAGCTGGGGGGGTGTCACAGCTTCCCACAGTGACCAGGAAAGCCCCTGGAGATGTCCTAGCTTTGCTCCCTGCAAATTCTTGCAGCCCTCTTATCCCCTCATAGTCCTGGGGGGGGTTTCTCAGGCTCTGCTGAAGTCCTGAGACCCCTGTGGATGCACCAGGTGTGATACAACACCTCCAGCACCTTTCTTACTGCTACTCACCAGCATGGAAAGCCTTTGTGGTACATCCCAAGTGAGGTACATGCAGAAGAAAACACTGTTGGGGTGCAGGAGGAGAATACAGTTTGCACTATTAGTAAATGAAAATATTTATTTCGTATTTATAGAATCCTTTTTAAATTCCTAGTTTTGTTATGCATTATAATTAGTACAGTAGTACCTGCATATACTTTAGAAATCAACATATTTATTTGGGGCATATGCCCCTAGTGTATGTTTTTTACTTTTACCAATGTGGGTGCAATCAAAAGGGCTGGCCTGAATTACCAGCCAAAAGATTGGAATCAAAGCAAAGGGCAATGCCTGCCTGCCAGAAACCCACTCAGCAGCACGGACACCTCTTTCTGGAGATAAAGCTTTGGTGATCTCCAAGGGTTTGCTCCAAGGATTTGCCTCTCTCCTCTTTTTCCCCCTAGCACAACCCAGCCAGAGACCTTCCAGTCAGTACACGTAGCTGGTGCTCCCCGAAACAGGGAAGCACAGGATGAAAAAGGAATGGTTAGCACAGAGCAATAAAACCATTCAGATGCAGGGAGATATGGTAGCAATATATTAAATGGGGAACAGAAAAAAGAGCCAGATGGTTGATCCAATTTACTTTACAACTCCAGATGACTCCACAAGAGGTCACTTGGTGAAAACTGAAAGGCAAATGCTTCGGCTTGGATGAAAGCAAACAGCTCCAGCCGGCCAAAGTAACGTGGAGGAGACCAGGGAAGGTCCTGCTGCAGGACAGCACCGACAGGGCTGCAGAAGAAACAGTTTTGAAGGTTTTTAATAGGTTACCCCCTTTAGCCTGCATTGCAGCTGTAGCCACTGTTATGCTGGGATTTCAGAGCTCACGCTCTTGGTCAGGAACGGCTCCCCCCAGCAGCGCTCCCTGCCCCACAGAGGTGGGATGGGGATGTCCCAATTCCAGGGCTGCAATTCTCGCGTGCCCACTCCTCAGGTCCAGCAGTCCTATCCCACAGAGCGGCGCTGCCAAGGACACCTGGCAAGTCACCCAGGCAGAGGAGCCTCCCAAGTCCAGCCCTGGCTGGTGATGAGAGCTAACGCTTCGAAGTTGGAGCTGAGAGCAAAGATGAACAACTGACTGCGCTTGAGCTGCTTTATTTCTTGTGCCTTGTGGGGTACACAATCATAATTTGATTTTTTTTTAGGCACTATTCATTTTCTTGTGTTGCTGCTTTGGGATTAACTTCTGGCACATTGCTGCTGTCCTTCTGCAGCCCTCTGAGGAGAAGCACCAGACTTTCCTCCAGAAGATGCTCCAAAAATGGTTCTGGCTCTGACCACCTGAGTTAACAGTGGCCCTTGCTGGGAGGAGCAACAGTGGCACTGCAGGCAATGATCCCAAGGGAGCAAGGTAGGAAAGAAGCTTTGCAAAAGATCACAGCTGCCCCTCTCAGTAGCAGGAATACTTGAGGGTGCCTCTCTCCCTCGCCTGTGCTCAGCTGTTCCCTTCCCCTCTCTGCTCCCAGCCCCGTGTCAAGGTGCTGCCTGTGTTTGGTGCCCTGCAGCCACGGGGAGCTGAGCAGCCCCCAAGGCTTGCCCTGGGCTCAGCCACGGGGAGCTGAGCAGCCCCCCAGGCTTGCCCTGGGCTCAGCCTCGTGTGTCCCTCGCTGTTCAGGCAGTGCCGGTGTNCTGTGTTTGGTGCCCTGCAGCCACGGGGAGCTGAGCAGCCCCCCAGGCTTGCCCTGGGCTCAGCCTCGTGTGTCCTGTGCGGGTCTGACCAGGAGAAGGAGCTGAGCTCCTGCAAACCCTCTCGGACACAGGAAGGAGAAACAGCCTCTAAAAATGCTGGGGGGGGACCACCCTTGATGGTTTCTTTGCAGTCTCTCCCAACAGATCAGCCTTGAATTACCTAAAATAACGTGGTAGCCTTGATTTCCACAGCTTTTGATTTCCAGCATGTAACAAGGGCTGGGAAGTGACACTTTTGGCACATCGTCAGTATGATTTTAACCCGAGAATGCTCCTGTACAGATGTTTTTCTTGCTTTTCTCTAAAGCAAAGCCAAAGAAACAGGATGGGATGCTCTAAATGAGATGCCTAGGAAGACAGATTTGGGGTTTCCCAGCCAGCTCTACTTTGGCTGAGAGCAGCAGGAACTTCCCAGCCCTGGAAGGGCCTTCTTGTCACGGCCTGTTCCCTGCAAACATGTTTGAGAGGCACCATGGGGCCCCCACCTGCCTCTCTGAGCTGCCTGTATCAAACAGCACACCCAGCCAAACCACGCTGAAGTCTGCCTGGGCTCTTGCTTAGGGCTAAACACCTTTTGCCAAGTTGTTTCACTGCACTATGCAAGCCTTTGCTTCCCCAGAGTAACAGCTCAGAGCTCACTTAACTAAAGAAAATTTTTTACTTTGAATTTTCCCCTTGGGGTGGTTCACTTTTATTTCCAATTTTTTTTTTCTGTTCCTCCTCCAGTGCACTTTCTTTGGAAATGAAAAAATGGGTAATTTTCTTTTAACCTCCCCGACTATTCAGGCACAGGCTGTATGTCCACAGAGGCAGCCCCAGCCTGGCTGCTCTGTGTGTGCTCTTGGGATGTGTAAGGTAAGAGCTCACACTGCTCTGTTTTCCAGGAGATCCACGGTCTGCCTGCTCACATCAGCAGCTCAGGAGAGAGGCAGGCAATAAGCAACTCTGCCAGTTCTGGGTGGTTTCTTCCAGGCTTTCTCTCTTCTTGCCACTTGCATGCGCTCCCAGGGATCATTCATGGAGCCTGATCTCCCTGATTAATGCCAGTGCCCCTAGCTGTGAAAACCACCTTCAGAAACAGGGTTGGGACTCAGATCTGCAGGAACACTTCAAGTCCTCTGGTGACCACTTAGTGTCAAGCCTGCTCTTAAATTTTCCACTCTGCAGAAGAAGTGCAATATTACCCATTTCCCTGACTGCTTTTCCATTAGACTGAACCACCTCACTGTTAATCTGCAGTGCTTGCCTCTCCCATCACAACTCCACAGATAAATTTTTCCTGATTTAATGCCTCCTTTCTTCCCTGTATTTGTCCAGTTTCTTAATGTGCTGATCTGGCTTAGGCCTTGTTTACTGTGCCCACCTGGAATATTATGCATGCATACAAAGATGAATAAAGATCAATATTCTCATTGATTTGCCCTAGGTCATCAGGCTACATTTCATACCCTGAAATTCTCCTGAAATGATGCTTTTGTTCCACATTTGACTTCCAAAAATCTGTGTACAAACACTGAAGGAAGTTTGGATGAAGACATCACAGTGTTGCTAAGTACATGAGGTACACGTGGACGGACTATCTCATTTTCCTCTGCAACTCTAAAATAAAAAACAACTTAGTAACAGTTCCTATTACCTGGAATAAAGGACCAGGATGTTCCAGATAATGCCTCAGTCAGCTTGGGGGCAGCTACAGGGGACACAAACCCCCTAGTCCTGGACTTCAGCTGTGAGGTACATAAATCTCAGCCCTTTCTTCAAGATCTGCTTTGAATCACTGCTGTCATTGATTAACACTCAACACATTCTACAGGATACTAAGTTTTGAATACATGTATAACAATTTCTTCCTCTTTCCTGAGAAAGAAGATACAAAACTAACAGAGAAAAGGGAATTGTAAATAACTCCAACATCTTTCAGCGTGAGAATTACAGTCAAGCACTTATCTAGTTATTATTTTGCTTTTCAAAAGTATGCAAAACCTGAATTTGTGAAGGTCTTGCTACATCATGAAAGAAACAGACCATCAGATCCTGTACAAAGAATCTCGTTTTGTCACAGAGAAGCACCTGCAGATAGCTCACTGATGAGCAGGATGGAACCATCAGAAAGGACCAAACCAAATCTGCTTTTAAAAAGTACTCTTTGAATCAAGAAACACAGCTAAGCATGCACCTGCAAAGGCTTACCCTCAGTAGGGGTGTCACAAAACCAGAGCCCAGTGCTCAGGCAACTGGATCAGCAACTGTTGCAAAGATAAAAGCTGTAACAGGTATCCAAAATCTGGAAAGGGGGGGACTTTTTATTCCAGACACATTTCTTGCCCACTCACAGAAACGTGTGCTGAAAAGCAAAGCACTGAAGGAATAAATACCATGACCATCTATGAGGAAAACAAGAGCTGGCACCTAAATGCAACAGCAAAGAGCAGTCAAAAAAACCCCAACCTTGCTAAATAATCTTATTTCCTAAGAGCAAATTTAAAGCATTTCTTCCAGACACAGATTAAATAAACCTGGAATCAGGATTTTCTCAGCAGTCAATCTCCATTTGAGAGGAAGGAGGCAGTAAAAGGCTTATCCAGCATTTAGAGTCTCCTTTACATGAGGGCACACACGTTAGGGCCTCGGGTTAAAAACACTGCATAAAGCCAGTGGTGCTGCAGCTTGGCAAATGCTCTTCATGGCACAAAGTAAAACTCCCACAGCTCCTGACTCACTGCAATAGGCAGAGAGGATGATTTCAAAACCTGTTTGAGCACTAATTCATCAGCTCCTATTTTCCACGGAAGAAATCTCAGAACTGAGCATTAGGAAGTGTCAGGGTACAGTCGGATCACAGTTGGGAATCTCCTGTGACATAAGACAGAGGGAGCAAAACTACTGACCCATTTTTCTGGGAGAACAGTGCTCCAGAATCCTGGAGCCCGATCCAAAAGCCTCACCTACAATCCAGCATTATTCCTGCAAATAGCTTGACACTACTCCTTGCACTGGAATTCCAGCTTCACAGAACAGCTCGTACCCACAGGTCAGGCAGGAAGCCCTCACACAAACAATCCCCACTTCTCAAAGGCTGCTGCCAGTGCCCCAGAGAGAAGCGACAAGGAACTCCATACACACACGCATTTTTATTTTAATAAATAGTTTCACAGGCTCAGGCATTATTTTTTTTTTTTAAATCACATATACAGAACAGGAAATGCCTGACCAAGTAACATGAATTGAACTACTAACCTTGGGAAGGAATACATGCCCTCTATAACACTGAAGACCATAACTGAAAGGGGATTTGCCACCAGCAGCACAGTAATTTACTTCACAGATCAGACAACTTGAGAGAGACGTGGCCAAAGCAAAGAGAGTGACCCTAAAGGGACACACTTGTCTTTATAGAGTCACAAGAGTGTAAGGAAAGCCAAGAGCCCAAGTGCCTCCATTTTTTAGTGCCATTCACATTCTGGATGAATATGTATGTCTTCACATCCTTTGAGCAATGCATTCTAACCACAAGTGGAGAGGCTAAGCACAGCAGGTATGCAAAATTATTCGATTGAAGAACAGATACTGGATGACACAGTAATGTTAAATTTCAAGATTTTAAATTAGCAGATGCTTTTGCATCCCCTTCAGTATGGCAGTGGAACAGATCCCACCTTCTCTCATAGAGGTTTAGTCCAAAAACTTCCTGTTGGCATTAGCACCAAAGAGAGCCACTCTGATTTCTGGCATCATCTGTAGAGAAAGAGCACATCAGTTATGTGAAATGGGCAATAAAACTGCTGAATGTTCTTCCTGCAGGCACTGTGGGATAGTTAGGCTGGCTTCAAAATGAACGAGTCAGTTCCTCTGAGCTTTCTGAAGCCTTTCTCTGATCACACATTGCCTGCTACTCTATAGACTGAAAGCACTGCCTGTGCTGCAGCATAAGAAAGAGATGCCAGAGCTGGGGCTTTTTTTGCACTTGGGTGTAATAGGCCTCAGCCAAAGTCTGTACCCAAGTTAGCTTCAGTAATTCAAGTTAGCCTCAGCATTTCAGCATCCTGACTGCAGTGCAGTCATAACCAAGGCTTTCAGTATCACAATTTACAGAGTTTTATGCTTCAGCATAATCCAAAAGGAATCATTCTGGGGGAATCCATGGGTTTGTGCTGCACAAACAAGAGGTCTTTTCCTTCTTTCCATTCAGAAATAACTTCCTACTTGTCATTCCCGACGAAATCTGACGCCTTGCACTATTGTGACACTTTGGAAACACAAGGATTTCATGATAAGAACAAGCTAGTTAATTGTGTTTTGTTAACCTTAGGATGTTGGAGAAACTCACCTGCTGGGCTACAAGGTCCAGCCGACTTTCCAGGGTATTGGAAACTTTAATTTTACCATCACTGTTGTAGATTTCAACACCTCCAGCACTAAAGATGGACAACAAAAAAAGAAATAACTCAGTGAAATCCACGGGTCAGAGTCAGAATGTGGCAAACATATCCCAAATCAGCATTTATAGGCGAGTCACAGACATGGCTAAGACTTCTCTTTTTTTTAAAAACAACCTTTTTGATCATTAATAAGAATCAGCACAAAGAGATCCAGTGAAGCACCAGTGCCAAGCAGCTCTGGAGTTATCAGAGACCACAGCTTTGTGCGAGGATCCTCATTAGCATTAAATGTAAGTGGAGCTGTATCATTTGTCCTTTCAAAACAGCTTCAGACTCTGTGTTATTAAGACAGCTGTCACATTTTGGAAAGTGAGGAAAAGAGCTAGAAGCATTGTTTGTTGGCCCATACATAAAATGCCAGAATATACAGCTTTGGCTATGGTATCTCTATGATACCCTGTGGAAATGGAGTCTAGCAGACAAAACAGACACAAACCCCACCAAGTGATTATCCTGCAGCACTTTAAGTTGGCTCAGTTTGTTTCATCTTGAGACAGAAAGCATGGCAATATCCATATTCTCCCTCCTGAAAAGCCCAGTGGTTCAGTTGCCATGCACAGTTATTCCCTACTCCAGTACTGCTCAAAACTTTTCCTCACATGTTTGATGGAGACAGTGAAAGAGAGAAAACTGCAGAGTCTGTGTCTGAAAAACCCCAGGAAGTGCCAGTTCCACAAGAAAGGCAGCAGCCACTTTGAGGACATCCCATACTTCATTTCCTGACACTAATGTGAGCTGTGGCTTGAAAAGTTGCATTAAGTTAGTGCCCTGTACAAAACAATCCCGTTTTCCTTACATATCTTCTGGCAGGAAGCTGTCTTGGTCAACATGAACATCCACATCCCTTTTTATGGCATTTTTGTAGATGGGAATGCTTTTCTGTACAGCAGTCTAGGACACAAGATAAACCTCCAGTTAGCACTGACAAATGCTATTGCAGCACTCGGGTTTGATCAATCACTTGTACTAATAAAATGAAGGGATTGAGACCTCTTTTTTTTGTTTGTTTTTTTTTTTTTTCAATTAAGAAAATGCACTTCAGCTTGGCTCTTCAGCCAAACCCAGTTATTATTCTTAACACTGCAGCCATGTCTAAAGTTTCCAAGGTAATATCCAAGCAGGGAAATCATCCCCAGCTTTGGAAGCACATTGTAGCTGCAAGAGAAGTGCAACAAGCAAAGCGTATCACACAGAGAGGGGGAACTGAGCAGGGCTCTGTCAAAATGTTCCAGGTGTCTTACCTTGACCATGGGGAGATCCTGCTTCCTGCACCGAACAACTAACTTGGGCTCAAGCAGCTGGTAGAATCCCTGCAAGGAATAACCATTTCAGTTTCTGGAAGTCCATGTTTTCTTTGTCAGAATTATTTAACCCCAAGGAAGGAAAGAAGCGGATCAATTTGAAACCCCAACATCAGTCCCATTTATTTAGATCTTTGCTCACAAGCTCGCCTCACGCAGATATTCTGAGAGGACAGCACTAATATTTGGGGAAGAGCCCAAATGGATGATGTTTCTGGAAATCAAGTGTAACTAAACGTATGGAATCCCAAGATTGTGTTGGCCAGTTAGTGTTCATGCACACATAGGGATCACTGCTGTCTAAGTAGACAGAGCATGCAACCAAGCTCTTGAAGACATGCAGCAATTTCAGATGGCTGTGCTAATAACTCCTGCCTTGCAGTTCCTCTGGTAATACCTGGGGCTAGGACAGAATAAAATAAGTTCAGTTCTAGTTTGAAGGGACCTACAATGATCACCTGGCCGAGCTGTGAGCACAGACCCCTCACTGGATCTAACATAACGAGCCAAGACAAGTGTGGCCAGTTTGCAAGAACAAGAAAGGTTTGCCTGATGTACAGCAGCACCACGCCCGAGTGTGACAAAGAATCAACACCCAGCTGGAGGCACAAGCTGGCAGGAGACACTGGTGAGGAAAATCTGCCATCCAAGTGTGACAGGAGAGCTCGTGGGTGCCTCCTGGGAGCTGAGAGCGACAGGACCGGTCTGTGCCAGAAGGAGACACCAGAGCTCACAGCACACTGACCTGGCCCAGGCTTGCTGGGCTTCCAGCCCTTCATTTCTGGGGCTTGAGGATGTTCTAGGCAAGCAAAGCTCTGCTTTCTGCGCCTGCTTCTGTCACAGGCACATTCCATACTACAGTGAATTTGTCAAAGCTTATTAAGTCTCAAATGCTGAAAATACTTTTGAAGAGGGCATCACCTGACCGGTGGTTTTGGAGGAACAGCCCGTGACAAAGGTGCATGTGACCCAACTGATCACTAGAGCAGCTTGAAAGTGTGTGTGCACATCTGCAATTTGTCTTGCAGCGAGCCTGCTGCTCGTATGCCGGGTTCAACACCTCAGAACAGGCCCCAACCTTTTCTGTTCAGAATCCAAGACTCAAAGGCGACACCAAAGTGATGTCGAAAACCCAAGGATCCCCCAGCAGCATTTGATCCAGACTCCAATACAACTGTAACTTTCAGGGGGCTATTTCTGACAAAAGAAACGTTGGGGGCTAGGGCAGCAACGCTCTGTTTTTTACAACTGAAATATTTACCTGTAGAACTAGTCCATCCAGCAGTGTCTGGTACCTGGCAGCATCCTTCACCACCTTGGCAAGTCTCTGCTTGGCCTCATTCAGCAAATCCTACATTCAGAAGAAATCAGATCAGCAGAGCCCATCTGTTTGGCATTTGGTTCCGTGCCTACCAACTTTCTGTACTTCTATTATAGCTCTCACACCCTGCCAACACGTAAATGTACCCTCCAGCTGGTGTTCATCCAAGCTAGACCTCCAGCTCTGTGCATGGCACACTATCCCTGCCCAACACTTCCCTTCTTCCTGCCCTGGGCTGACCTCACTAGAACCTGACAGTAATGCCTTTTGTGTGGAAAAGGGAGAGCTCAGGAGTAAAAGGATGGTACTTGGGAGTGTTGGATAAACTAAATATGTGGTGAATGATTGCTTAATGGAAAATAATACAGTTGTCCTAATGAATTTCTTCAGCTTTATGGTCGAGCAAAGAAATCTAATCTATTTTTCCATCAAACAATATCCAGGTTAGGCTTACAATTCTTAAATTGTAAGTAAATGCAAGTCAAAATTTAAAAGAGAGAACTTATTTTTAATTTGAAGTAGCTCTCTCGATTATCTTTACTCAGCAAATCAGTACTGGATGGCATTGAATGCTTTAAAATTATTAGAGAGTCAACTCAAAGCTCCTGAAACAGAGCCATCAGAAATGCTTCAGATAAGGAAACTCTGTGATTTGGTACAAGTCTTTCTTTCCTGTCCTGCCTCACGGTGTTTAGAAAAAGAGTGCACAGTAACACAATCAGTATGAGGGTATAAAACCATCACAATTTACTGTCATGGTCAAACCTAGTTATTCTGTCCTCCCTAGAGTAACACTGCATTTCTGGAACTGCTCATCTCTCTTCGTGAAAGAAGTCAAAGATCTGATAAGGCAAGAAAGAGTGAGCAGCATGTGACTTTAAATGTCTTAAAATGAGGAAGAGTGTTTAGAATTACTCAGAAGCATGAGGTTGAGTCAGCAGATAAATGAGGAAGAGATTATCCAGCAGAGACTACCACAACAGAGTTAGCCCTTGAGCAATCCACCTTCCTCCTTTCTGAGAATACAATCTAAAGTTTGAAACTCATTTTAAAGAGTCAATAAACTGGTGATTTTCTTCTGCTAACTCTTCTTCTTCACGGCAGCATCAACCTGAACATTTATCCCACCTTTTATTTTTGACTTCCACGGGCCTCTCAAGCTTTTCCAACAGCTCAACAGCCCCATCTAGCAGGACATGGAACATCCAAACTACCTCTGAGAGGGAGTGGGAGAGCACAGCAAACCCAAACAAGCCTGAACACAGCCTGCTCTGATGATTGATTACTCACTCACCCCCTGTGTAACTGGTCATCTACCAGAAGAAGAAGCAAAACTCTTCATGTACTGTGGGCCACTGAAGGACCCCAAAAAAATCCCACTCTAAGCTTCCTTGCTTATGCCATGCTGGGTTTTTCACATAAACATTGCTTTGGGCAAGCAGAATTTCAAAGTTCTACCAACTGTGCAAGACAAGAGTTGGTGCTCTCTAAGGGAACAAGCTACAGTGCAAATGACAGATCCAACACTGCCTGCCACGCTCCTGGCAGAACAAGGTGTTGCCCTAAAACAGCAGGTGAGGGACACTGTGAAAATGAGGAGATTAGCAGAGCTGGACTAAATCCTCCAGGCCTTTTCTGAGCTGCTTGGAAAGTCATTTTTATATGCTGAAGCACACGTGGCTCAATCTCAAATTGTGTTTTCTATACAGAACGATTCCATTTCCTAACAGATGGTAGGAAACAGAGGCTGGGTGTTTTCTTCAGAGATACTCACTGCAATAAGGTCATCCCTTGCCTTGAGGACCTTCAGCCTTGCTTGATTCATCAGGTTGGACATCTGACTGCAAGTTGCACCACAGAGTTGAATCAATCCATCAGCCTTTGACGGGAGAACTGTAACATTTAACTGCACGCCCGGCATTTAAAGGTAACAATTCTGCAACACTTAAAACCAAGGTCTCTTCCCCTGTTTGAATCTGTTTCTGGACTTGCACAAAAGACTGAAGTGCAGAACCCCTTTCTTGGTGAAGACCCAGCCAAACTAAAGCTGACAAGGTTTAGTTTGGGGAGAGCTCCAGACATGAACCACGTCAAGAAATGTGAAGGATTCTTTCATCACACTAAGTTATACCACTGGAGCTCAGCTTTGATAATTTCTCCCCAGGGGAAAAGAAAAAAACCAAACAGAAACTCACAATTAAAATTAAATATGTTGTCTACAATTTGCCTGTTTGCAAGGGAAGAAGAATTTTGTATAAAATTAACAATAAAATGCGAGCTCAGGCTCTGAAGTCAGCTGTTTAACCCAAGCAACTTACATTTTCTTTTGCTGTTCAATTTGCTTCTCCTTCTTTTCATAGTACTCCATGATTTTCAGCCTCTGTGTCTGAACCAGACGACCCTTCTCAATGTTGAATTCTTCTTCTGCCTACAGTAAAAATCAAATAACTGAGGTGGAAATTGATTCCTTGGGCTGAAAAAAACAGAACCAAAATGTAACAGAGCACATTCACAGACGGGATAGGATGATACAGCTTATGGTTCCATATAAAAACCTTTTAAAGTAATTCTTACACAAAGAGGGTGACAGCACAGCTGTTACTTCTTTTTGTAAAGCCTCCCCAGACAGAATGTAAAAACACATGAATAATTCTCCTACTTATACTGAGAATCCAATCTCAACTTCTGAATTCTGTTTGCAGATCTTCAGGAATACCTGCTTTGGTACTGCTGAAATATTTGTGCAAATCCAAATGTTTCAGGGAGATGAAATATTATCAGCAGCACCTGTGCTGAGTCCAATACCAACAAGGCATTTCACAAGAGGTATAATGCAGATTGTTGGGGCTGAAAGGCACCATTAATCCTTCTCAGCAAACATCTATACTCTATCACCAGGTTAATATTAAACCCAGTCTCTTGTGGCTTAACCTAAGTGAAGCATTCTGTAAGCAATTCAACCCATGCCTTAAATACTAATTTAGTGGGGGAAGGTGCTCTACTTAATCCAGTTGAGTCACGTTACCACTCAGCTCTCCTGACTGCTTAAAAAAATGGGTGAGCTTTGACACAAATCTATTTAAATTCAAGAACTACCAGAACATCGACCCAAACCAGCTCTGAGTCGCGTTCATTTGCCAAAAGCTCAGAAATGCTGACTTTATTTGGTACAACTTTTTTTTTTGCTACGTAATAAACTAGACAGAAATCAGCTGTAGCTTACAAAGGTGCTCTAGTTCTCTCTGACTGCAACTCTCAAAGCAGGATGTAGGATGATGAAGTTTTCCTTTTGCACTTACTGACAGGGAACTTCCATTTTTACCTTTGCATCTATTTCTTCAGCCTTTTCATTGGCTTCCTGCTCAATGAAAGCCATCATGTGCTTGATCTGTAACAAGAGAGGGGAAAGAAAATATTATCTGTAGGAAAGGACATTGACCAAAGGAAGAAGGTGTGTAGGTATCCTCATCTGTGGATCCTCCAGATCCATTTATTCACTCATATAATGTTGTTTTGCAAGGAAATTTAGTTGAGCATGGACACTAAAAGAGTCAGTTCATCTTGGCATAGCTATTTTCCACAATAATTCTATAGAATGCTGTTTCACTAGCAAAAAAATAAAATAAAATAAAACAAACCTCAAAACAAACCAACCAACCCAAAAGTAAATTTATACAAATTTGTGAGGCCGGGTATTTTTGTTCTTCATTAATGAGAGTAACTTTTTCACTCCTGGGGTTATTAAAAAGCCCCTCCCAGACTTCAGGAGTCCTCACACAGCGTTTGTTATGACATTCACATGAAACATAAAGATTAACACAGACGGGACCTGCCTGAACCTGGGCCTCCCACAGGTGAACAGAGAAGCAAAGCCAAGTGCTACCGATCCTTTTTCTCTTGAAAAGCTGCAATAAATTCTGTGAGGGCTTTTCAGGGCAGTCTGGAGGGGCTGGGGAAGGATGGAGACAGCAGCAGCAAGTGGCACGAGGGACAGACACTTCCATGGACAAACCATAAAAACCTCCTGACTTTTTTTGCCTGCACTTAGTGACGGGACACGTTTTGCAGCAAATCCAGCCTGAAGAAACTTCACAGAGAAGATTCTATTTCTAGAATCTCACGTTAGAATTAAATGTTTTAAAGAGATTAGAAAGGTGCCAAAGTGAAAACTGAGCCGATGTATGGAACAGCACTAAACCCGTGGAGCTGAAAAAACAGAAGTGAGGAGACAAGTGGAAGGTTTTAAACACGTGTCAACACAGTGGAAGAAGTGAACAGCAACATCCACATCCTCAAAATCAAACCAGCAGGTTTTCTTCTAATTGATGTCTACAAAGACTCTCAAGTGCCTGTGGACCTGCAGCATCAGCTTCCTACCCTGCATTTCAGAAAGGACAAGAGAGGCATTTAAAATAAAGACATTATTTGGCTGAATAGCCCACGGTTGAAGAAGACTGAGAACTAAGCAGCAGCAGCCTTCATGTTACTGAGTCGCTTCCTCCAGGGTAGTGAGGTTTCTGAATTTTGGAAAAGCCCTTTTAACAGTTCTGGGTGTTGAGGAAACATCCTCTGCATAAAGAAAAGGAATGAGATGGAAGCAAGCTACCATGGAACCCACTTCTCCTCGACTGGGAAGACTGAACAGTGTCGCTTCCTTCAAAAGCTTCTGTACTGAAATCCCCTTTTTGCTTTTTATAGAAATGAGGAGAGATCCAAACTGAGCTTTTACACATCTATAAATAGAATTAGTTTTAATAATGCTGACAAAAGTGTGCTTTGAAAGGAGGGACTAATTTTAAAGCAGCGTTCCCTACGGAAAGGCAGAAGGGGTTTTCCCATCAGGAGCAGCGTGGTTATGCCCTCTCCAAGGAACATCCCGGGCTCAGGAGTGCTGAGCACAGGCAGGAATGTTGCAGATGTGAAATGCTGTTAGCACGACATGTTTAATACATCCGCAGAGCCTGAACTAAACGTTGAAATTTGGGTCCATTCCGGCTGAGCAAGGCCACCCTCATGTCAGCTTTATTTTTATTATCTTCAGGGAAGAGGCAGATAAAAAAGCCCCGAGCTTCTAAGATAAAAGGAATACAACGTAACCTTACAATTCTCCCTCAGGAGAGAGGCAACCTACCAATTTTACTTTCATGGTGAGGCTCCCTTGCCAAGAGACGATGTTTACTGAATGAGAAAGTGAGACACAGGCACTCATGATGCAGAGGACCAAGGGAACTCGCCTGATCTGCCCATCACCTGCAAGAACCCACCCAGACCAGCGCTGGCTGCATCCCCACAGCCCTGAACACCGCGCACCAGCCCCGAGCCGGCTGAAAGCCGCTTTTTGTGTTTACTGCCAACAGGGACACACTGTCCTGCCTCTGGACCAGTGTCCACAGCCACACTCCAGGGCTGGGAGTTTCCATTGCGAGGCGAGCCCAGGGTGCCCTGCTCTGCTTAGGGGGTAGAAAAGGGCATTCGGGAAGGCTGGGCAGCCCACCCAAACGCTGAGGTACAGCCAGCTGCGGGTAACGCAGCTACAGGCAAGAGAAGAGATGGGAAACCCTCAGGGAGCCGCAGAACCATTAAGGTTGGGAGAGGCCTTTGGGAACACACGGCTGGAGCCCTTAAACCACTTCACATCCAGACACCTCCGGGGTTGCTGACTCCACCTCCTCCCCGGGCAACCTATTCCAAGGCCTGACCCCCCTAACAGCGATTTTAATTATTTTTTTTTCCCTAATATCTGATGTGCCTCTCCCCCGTGTCAGCTTAAGGCCGCTTTCTCTGGTTCTGCCACCGAAGAAGAGACCGGCCCTCCCCTCCAAACATCTCCCAGAGCAGCGTTTGACGACACGGCACCGTGCGAGGCTGAGCACGGAGCTGCCTCGGGGAGCCTCGGGGCGAGCCCTCCCGCCACGACCCGCCGACCAACACGGCACCGAAACGCCTCAAGGAACGGAAAACCCGCTGTGTCCGGAGAGACACCCCCCCCCTCATTCCAAGCCGGCATGCTGCCCCTCCAGCCCTTTCCCTGAGGGCAGGGCGGCGGCAGCGCCGGCCGGAGCGCGGCACGGCGGGGCCCTACCTGCTTCTGCACGTCGGCATCGCTGAGCGCCATGGCGGCGGCGGCGGTGACAGTGGCGGTGACGGTGGCGGTGGCGGTGACAGTGGCGGTGACACTGGCGGGAGGCCCGAGGGGACGCGCCCGGTGCCGTCGGTGGCCGCGAGCGGAATCAGATCCGGTTCGGGTCACGGCCGGGGCGGGGCCTCCTCGCGCCGCGCCCACCGCGCGCCCGAGCCAATAGGGGGGCCGTCGTTCGGCGTGACGTCACGGCGCCATATATGG
>VWZN01020903.1:774839-803819 GCA_013396955.1 Regulus satrapa | reverse complement strand
TCTTAGTCATCCCCCCCCCCCGTACACAGTTGGAAAAGTACTCGGGAGAATTTATCTCCCGAGTGGATCGCGATTGGGTGCTTTTGGATAGCCCTGCCTGTTGTGGGAAGTGTTTTCAGAGACAAAAACTGCTGCAAGGTTTGACTAGTCCGCACAGGCAAGCCTCACCCGAGATCCCCACGCAAGCCTCCCCGTCAGGCTGCGGATGATGCCTGAACATTTTTCCATCTTGTTGATAACGGGGTGTGGCTTTCGTAGACCTGCAACTCCTTGAAACTCGGTCCCCTTGAAAAAAACCGAGGCTGTAAATGCGGCCGAGCTGAGAGCGGGATGTCAGGAAGACAAAAAGCCGTGAGGGCATCGCTGCCGGCCGGCCCTCAGAACCATCTGAGCCGCGCCGCTGCCTCGGTGCAATAATAATTCAGCAGGAGGTTCTGCCACAGCGTTTGTGGCCGGTAAGTGAGGCCTGGTGACCCCGGGGAACGCATCCAGCTCTGGAGCGACTCCCGTTTCCGAGCGGGAGCCGAGGGCGCTGCTGGCTGGACGAAGCCGTGGCAGCGCCGAGCGTGTCTGAAATCCGTACGGGTGACGCCGAGGGCCCGGGTTCCAGAAAGCAGCAGAGCGGTGATGTTGCGTTTTGGGGCCGGAATGACGCACGCTAAATGAACACATCTTCGATGCACGGGAGGGTTTTTATAGGCAGGGGCTGAAACACGGCCTGGCCTCGTGGCCGGGGATTATATTCGCCGTATTCATTGGTAGGCTGGTGCTGCCCATTATCCAATTTATAACTCTGCCGTGGATTAGGACGTGACAGATGGGGAAATGTCAGTCCTGCTGCAATTCCTGCTCTCAGGTCGCTTGAGCAGCTCAGCCCACATGAAACGAGTGACAGCAGGGCCGGAGGAGTGACAAGCTAAGTAAGCTTCAACAGGTATAGCCTTCTGTCCCCCAGGGATGCAGGAACTGGGAAAGGTGATTTTTTTCTTTTTTTTGTTTTTTTTTCTCGTAGGGAGTAATTAATAATAGTGTTGGTCTCCTGTAGCTTTTTAAGGACAGTATTCCTGCAGAGAACCTGTTAAACCAGAAGCAACCCTCTTGCCCTGGCTTTGAGACTTAGTGAGTCTGTGTAACGCCTTATTTCCTCTGCTCCACTGCATCTCTTGTGCAAGCTTATCCTCTTAAACACTTTCTGGACTCTCTTCCATCTTGCTCCTTTAGCAGAGAGCTCTTTTTTCTCTGATCTGGTCTCTCAAGCTGAGTGTCCTTTTTCAATCCTGCTCCTTCCTGAAAATTGGCCTTTCCTGAGATATTAACATATCTGAGTCAATGTTTCTGTGTTTCTCTTGGTAAACAAAACCAGTCATTCGCAGTCCACAGCAGTCATTCAGTTACTGTGCTCTGGGCTTCTCTCAAAGGAAGACCGGAGATTCTGAAGTGCACTTCCACTCATGACATTCTTTTATCTGAATTTGAAGATTTGTCCCATTCAAGTTCTTAAGTCTCCCTTCTCATTTCAGTATAAAACTGCCTCTCAAACTATATCCACCAAGGTAATTTTTAAAAAAATCATTCCTTCCCCAGGGAAACATTAGCCACTATTTAAATAAGCAGTGGTCTGATTCTCCCTCTCTTTTTTTTTCCCCTCCTCCCCTCAGAAGTGCTGAGCCAAGCACGCTGTAATTTCTGTGAATTAGGCCTCCCTGTTGCACTGTGCTGCTGTGCATATCATGCTTGTTTTGATCAGATTTTTTTAAAAATTTCATTTTCTGCATTGATTTGGAATTACATTTTGAAGAATAATCTCTGTTACGTACCCAGACTTGTTCTTTGGTCCACAGCACAGTTTCTGGATGTCTCTGGACCATCTGTCAGGCTGATTTTTTTTTCAGGAGAGATCAGTTGGGGTTGTCTGGAAGGGCTCCCATTCACTGTGTAGGCATTGCGAGAAGCATTTTGATTTCAGGGCTCTCTACTGAACAAGCCAGAACTGAAACATGCTGGGGAGCTTTTGCTTTTTTTTTTTGGTGAATGGCTCCTTTCCCACCTGGTGATGTGAACGTGGGATGTGATCATTGCGTGTGGGGGTCTGGTCTGAAGGGAAGATCTGTTGTTAAAGGATCCTAAAGTCATCAGAGCAGGGTCGTATTGTTTTGGGTTTTTTTTTCCCCCCAGATCCTCTTGCTCTGTGGAAATCTCAGTTATGGAAGAGGCTCAAGGGTGTGTTGTGCAGAAGCTGTGGTTCTTCTCTGCTGTGATTTCTTAGGTTTCTGAAGCAGGATGTGTTGCCTGTGGAGCACTTTGGGATGGAAGAGGCAGCACAGATGAAGTGTTAACTCCAAATTTATTGTTTCCTTTCTATATAATTCACTGCTTAGGTTCAAGCTGGAGCAAAGACACAACAGAGCCTTTCAGGCATTTTCAAACACATGGAGCAGGAGGCAGGGCTGCCATGGTATGTTCTTCACGAGAGAGCCTTTTTCTCTTTTCAGAGTTTCAGAAACTAGAATTTCTAAAGAGAATAGCCAGCCAATTTTACACCACTTCTTTTCCTTTCTCAGCTTTTAGTTTGGTGGTAAATTTTTCTTTGCCAAGCTCCCTGCTCCCGCAGCAACCATGCCACAGCACAGTTCTGGTTCTGTTTATCTGTAGTAACCAGTGTACAGCTGCTGTTAATCTGAATTCCTTCTCAGGGAGGAGGGATTAGGAGTTAGTCCAGACATCTTGAGTAGCTAGACAGGCAAGTGCTTTTCGTTTGCTTTCTCTGATTATTATTATTATTATTATTATTATTATTATTATTATTATTATTATTATTATTACTATTATTATTATTATTTTTAATCCTGAGGCTTCATTTGCAGATTTTTCTTTGGTTTTGGAACCTGATTCTTTCTTTTAGTCCCAAGGTATCTCCAGTGCAATCCATAACTCTCTTGAGATGGTCCTTATAATTTCTCTTCCTGTATATAGCATTTTGCTCATTCTAACTGCTTGAAACTTGATCATTTTTTTTTTCTTCTAAGTGTAACTGCAGTCTCATATTACTGAATTATCTGGCTTGTTCAGTAGCTGTTCTGTAGCACAAACTTTCTTGTGTGCCTTTCATTTGGGCATTCATTCTGGTGTTTGGGGTTGGCTCTTTCAAGTCCTCGAGAACTTAAATTGAGGAGTTTGTCAGAAACCCCTGGATAGTATTATTTAATCCATTAAGTAGACAGTGTGTTGGAATTTCTTATTCAGACTTTGCCAAGAAGAGCTATAAAACGTGGGTTAATCTCAAACATCCTTTTAATGTGTTGCATGGCTTTTTTCCCCACTTCCATGTTGTCGCTTGAGACTTTACTTTTTACCACCTTGTTTTCAATTTCTCCCTGCTTTAGCTTTTCCTGCAGGTCTCATTAGGATATTAGAGAAAAAAAAGCAACAAAACAACAATTAGAGTGAAACGGGGAGGAGTTCTTTGGCCAGATGTTGCTTGTTAGGTGTGGATTTCTGGTTTATACTTAATAACGTCTGGGTGAGAAATCCAGGACAAACAACCATCTGTTCTTCCAATCCCTACAATGACTGTGGAGTTTACCACGTTGACCATATGTTTTCCACTGCTCTTGGAACAGTCAAATTAATTCGAGGCAATTGTGGTCGCTTTTTACTGCATTACGAGTTTTGAGCATCACGGCGGCGAATCTGAGAAAGCACAGAAATTACTCATGGGAGGCTTTGGGAAAGAAAAAAACTCCTCAGAACCTGTCTTGGTGGTTAAGGAAGCGTTCAGAATCCGTCAAAACGTGTGGTTGGGAGGGGGACACGTGGTGAGGGACTGCTCCTTCTGCTGCCACGGCAGCGAGAGCGTGCCAGGCAGGAGTGAGAAACGCCACTGCCCGCAGCAGGTTCTCATTAAAGTAAGAATGCACAGGACATCAGGGCAAAAAAAAAAAACCCCTGGATATTGCTTCAGGATGGTTACATAATTCCACAAACCAACCAACCCAACGCTTGGCTCTCCCCTGACAGCCTCGGCGGGCTGGGCAGAGCGCAGCCGCCGCGCCTCACGCCAGCCCGGCCACCCCGATGGCGTCCGCCACTGCCGTGCCTGTAGGATTTCACTACGAAACCAAATACGTCGTGCTCAGCTACCTGGGCCTCTCAGCGCAGGAGCATCCTCCTCCTCCTCCTCCTCCTCCTCCTCCTCCGACGACGACGACTCAAGGTAATAATCTCTGCTTATTCATCTCCAGGCCTAATTTGCAATTAGCTCTCGGGGTGTTTGTGCAGAGCGCGATGAGCCCGGTGTGATGAACCTCGCGGTTCAGTCAGTGGAAAATGAGTACATTTCGATGGAAATAAAGCTGTTTGTACGTAGATTACTGGTTTAGTTTGAGCTCTGACTGGTGTTCAGCAAGCAGGTAAGTGGTTTTAGTCGCTGTCTTGAGGCTAGGATATGTGTTACCTTTGTCGAGCCATCATGAGGATTTCAGCCCGTGCTTGCTGGTTTTTTTGGGATACAGGTGGAAGTAAGCAGGGGTGAGGTGGTGTTTATTGGCACAGACTGAGTGGTGTCTTGAGCAATCTCCTAAATAGTTTTACCCCATTACAGGGAGGCTCCTGTTGGTGTCAGTCAGTGCTGGTGCAGAGATGTGGCCTGTGCTACTTCTGGTGATTCATTTATTTATGAGAAGTCAAGGGCTGCTCCGAGTCAGGTGTTTCTTCTAGGACAGGTTTATGGTAAAGAAATAGAAGGCAGAATAAAAGGAGTCTGGTGGATTATGCTTCATATAAACCTAGGGGGTAAAACTGTTCTTTATTTTGTGGTGGTAAGCACTTAAGCGATGCTGTTTGTCAGGATTGCCTGGGTGATTTGTCACTTCTTAATGACATTTTAGTCACTACTAGTTCTGTGATTCAGAACTTATTCTGATGAAAGGAGGATAAAAAAAGCCCTAAACCAAACAGAGTCTTCAGAATCTTTTTTTTCTCTTTGAACAGCCATTTATGAATGCATATGCTGTCATTTACTGAACTTACCTGTCATGAAGTGAGAAATTCCTGAAAAGAAAAGATTATATCAAAGTTATGACAGAATTTCAGTTTGGCACTAATCATACAGCATGTGCTGGTTATAATATATATAATTCATTAAATTAATGTTAGTATATTTAATTAATAAAATTAATTTTGTTATGTTTACGGTATGTTTGCTACTTCCACTTTGACTGCATCTGTGGCCCATGAAAGGAGAGAAAAAACCCTTTGTTTCATAAAACCCTTTGCTGGAAACGGTGCTTATTTTAGCAATAACATCATTCTGAACATCCCACCCATTTATTATAACTGGGCTGTAACTGGAAATGTGTTGACTACATATAAAGGTTCAATGTGTAAGAGTCTGCTTCCTAGTATAAACAGAAGGTTCAGAAAGGAAAATGTCAAAGCTTTTTAGAAATGATTTGGCTGCAATTACCTTTGAAGTATTTGCAAATTGAGGTGAAACCTTTCTGTTTCAGAATCAGTTCATTCTCATTACCGAAACCTCTAAGCTTCTAATCTGAGTTATGGCAGTATATTTAAACTTTCTGAGAGGAAGCTACAAATGCTTAAATGAAAGTTTTGTAGTCACTTAAGAGGACTTCCCAGATACTGTTTAGATATGTTAGTTTGTGTGGCAGCAGTCTGTAGTTGGATTTGCTACTAACATACTCTAAAGCATTCATACTTTACAGCTTCTAAAAAGGAACTCTTCCTACATTTTCCCCATGCCATTCCCCAGACCAGACAGCGACCACAGTATCTCCTCTCCCGGTCATGTTTCACTTTAATTAGGTCTCTCTTTTTGCTGCTTTCTGACCAATGCCTCTGGATTAAATAATTTTGCCTTCCTTTTAATTTGCCAGCTTGTTTCTCACTCTGTTTTGCAATGCTTTGAATGGACTTCAGGCTGTATTGGACTAAGCAAACGCTTTACCCTTCTGCTTCTTTCCTAACTCGTTTTTCCTGCTGGTTTTCTGCTTTCCACGCTTCTGAGAGGTTTTCTTCTGCCTGCTAGCTACATTTTAAAAATCCTTTCTCCTAGTTGTTCTAACCTTGCTTGTAATTAAGCAGTGCTTGAGCTGCACTCCAGGGCTGTGTGTGGTTTATTCAGAGTGCTGGGTGCATCTCCAGTGCCTGTTGGGCAGTTTCTATACCCGGGCTGTATCTCCTTGTGGTTTGCTGTACTCTGCAGTCCCCTGGGAGGGGAGCACAGCCCATAATGGATATTTCTTGCCCAGCCTAATGCACTGCTGGCAGGTAAATCCACGTGTTACGGTCCTGAGCCTGAGCTGGGAAACCTGGTTAGAGCAGCAGAGAAAGCTGGGAAATGGAGGTGATCTCTTGTTGTCTGGAATCCCCTCACGGGGAGGAGATTTGTGGGTTTGGTGAGGGGCACAGGGGGGGTAACAACAGCTCAGCACTGCTTCCTCCTTCTCCGTGTGTTTTCCAAGCACCCTTAGCAGACGCAGCTCTTTGAGTGATCCCAAATTCCTTCCACTGTGGATTTCTGTGGCACTTCAAAATGCCAGACAGGAACCTTTCTCCTCTACGGCTGGACACCATTGATTGGTGATTTGGGAGGATCCCAGCTAAATAAAACCACCTGTCCTTAATCTTACTGTGCTTTGATTTGGTTATTGTGCTGACAGACCTTCCACGGGAAGCGGCGTGAAGCAGAACTTTGCCTGTTTCCAGGTGCAGAACACCTCCTGTATTTTGTGTCTTGTTCATATGAGGCCTCAACTCTGCAGTACTTTCCATTCATTTAGTTTTCTTAAAGCCAAATAAGACTGTACTGCTGGTGTGTTTTCAGCATAGTATCCAGGAAAACAAGCTGCAGCTTTGCCCTGCTGGAGTTTCCCTCCTTGTCTGCCTGAGAGGGAGAGTGAGGCACTCCTCTAGAGGGCAGTTCAGGGCAGGATCCCAATTCCAGCCACCTGGTATCACCCTCTGGAGGACCTTCTGCCTGTCCATTGCGTGTCTACAGAAGGTGGGAGATGAGGAAAAAAGGCACACTGGGTGTTGTTAGGATTTCTGTGTTTCCCTTGAGTCTCCTGCTGCTGCAGTCTCCCAGATTTCAGCGAAGTTTTAACGCTCCGGTCAAACAAGGAAACGTTATCTGGTGGGTCAAAAACCCCCAGCCAAAAAAGGGATCCTTCCCAACCAGGAGTGGGGCTGTTTTATCTCTGCCAGAACTGGTAGGAGAGATCGAATGCTTTTGTTGGTTCCCCTTCCTTCCCTCCTACCATCATCTGCCTCTGTTTTCTGCATTTTGTAGTAGTTGGTTTGGGTTTTTTTTCTGCTCTTTCTGTTGCAAAAGCTGAGATAAGAGTAAAGCTTTAAGATAAGTTGACAGGTTCCCAGTTAAAGCTTCTCCTTTTTTGCAGGCCTGACATGCTTTCCAAGACTGATGGTTTTTTGGAAAGTTTTTATTCAGTGAATAGAAAATTCAGAGAAATTACGTAGAAAATTACATTGCTTTGTTTCCTTTGGGGTCTTATAGCTCTGTAGTGTTCTGTAATGGATTTCAGTGTCTCCAGAGGTAAAGCCAGCAAATTTAAATGGTCAGTGCTTTGAGAGATTTTTTCCTATTAGTTTTGCCAGAATGGTGATTCTGCATAACAGTCACTGCAGTTTATTTAAAACAAAATCCATTAGCAGTAAATTCTGTTACTTTTTGGTAGGTTTGCACGTAGGTGAACAAACCAGACAAATGGATAAAACACACAGAGTAGCATCCCCTGTGTAAGTGGATGTGGCTTGAGGCAGCAGATGAGTACTTTACATTTAAAATGTGTGGAAGCTCTCAGTTGTGGAGAGATGCTTTGCATTTTTTCAGAACTCTTGTCATACCTATAAGTACTTGGTTCAGACACAGCAAATAATTATTGAAAATATCTCTACATTTTTCCCCCTGAAGTCCCTCTCGTTACAGAAGCTTCCCCTCTGCTGCAGTTGTTAGCATTACTAATTTTTCAAATGAGACAAAGTACTCTGGTTTTGTAATTCAATGTCTTTGCATTGTAAATGTCTCTTTGTATTTTATCAAGGAGCGACTTTTAATGCATTTCTCTTTTTAAATCTACTTCCCCATTGCTTGACACCATCCCATGAGCTTGTGGCCTTGACAGTCACTGAAGAAAAGTAGTTTTTCTGTGTTTTCCTTGACAGAGTGAAAAAATCTTCAATAATCCCTTAGTTTACAGAGCATCTGAAAGGTTTATAGTCAGTGCCACTGCTGCATGGTGGAAAAGGAGCTTTTTGGGGTGTGCATTCCCACCTGATTAAGTCTCCTCTCTGCCCCCCCCCCAAAAAAAAAAGTGCTAGTTGCCAATATCTTGTCTCTTTTTAATATTTTAGACTTTTACAGGGGTTTTTTTTTTGAGCTGAGCCTTCTTATGGTTCATAAAGAGCTTCATTTAAGCATTTCTGAAATCAAGGGCTACATCCATGTGTGGCAGTCCATGGTCTGGAGTTTGCTGGTGTAATTGGATGTACTTTTCATTGAAGAAAACAAATACATTTGTAAAGAGATTTTATATATCTTTGTCACTTCTCGGTGCTTACAGTAATTTTAGAGTCTTGCTTAATGTTTTAAAAAGCCTGAGAGGTTGAAGAAATTATACAGTTGTGCTGAGAGTAAATTTTTAAGTCAACTGTACAGAAGTTAATATAGAGACCTAGGAGAACTCAAAAACGGAGATATTGCTAAGTCAAAATTACAGGCACAAAAGGAAAAAAAAAATTGGAGCAATCTGTGACATCAGTGGGTTTCTTTTCCAATCATCTTTCATTCCCCTGAACTAAAAAGGTGTAACATCTTTTCAGTCTCTCCTTGGAGCTGCTGTTGTCCCTTGTTAGCTGAAGTTTTGGCTCAAGCACTGTAGAATGAGCTGTGCAGACTCTGATGAATGATTTCCCATCCCTCCTCGTCCTGGGAGCAAACCTGGCAAACGAGTTTGTTTTGTGTTGTTACTGAGCTTCTGGAGTTTTACTGAGGTTTTACATTTATTTAGTGCTCCCTGATGCTCCCTGATGCGGTGCTTGATGGACTTTCAGAACACATTTTCTTCTTCTTCTACTTTTTAGGTTAGTTCCAAATACCTGAAGCCCAGAATCTTAACAGGAACATAATTGTGTCAAAGTGAACGTTTATTCCATAAATAGAAAGTGGAATGCACTAAGTTGGTTGTGTAAGAACACGTAGCAGAGGTTCTTGGTGCCTCTGGGTTGGGAAGAGGCCTTGCAGAGTTGGTTTACCAAAAGCCCTGAGGAGGCAAACCCATTTCTTGAGCACTCGATACTTATGGCTCTTACAAACACCATTTCTGGCGTGACAGTTTGCATCTCTGATCATGAAAATATATTCTCATCTAAAATAAGCCGTTTTTGCTGATTTCTGCGACCTGTTTGTGACTAATTGAGGAAAAGATCCTCCTCCCTGAGGGTGATGATGGTCTCCAGTGTTGTGTGCAGCGTTTGTTGGCAGCAGTCAACATCCAGGAGATGCAGAAAGCCGAAAATCCCTTCTTTATCAGGGGAATAAACAGTGCAAAGTCACTGCTCTTGGGAGGGGCAGGGTTTGGGTGTTTTGGTGTGACTGAACAGTCAGGTGCTCTCGGAATCAGCAGCTGCTGCGGAGTTGTGGGTGTTACGAGATGGAAGCCATTGACTGGCAGTGCTGATTATCTGAACAGCTCTTTTGTACGCTGGCAGCAGTGGAATTTCTCTTTCCTTCCATTTTCCGGGCGACTTCTTCCCAGCTATGACAGCCTGTCACGGGTGATCAGTGTCACATTAGTCCCGTGAGAACGGGTGCTGCTCTGTCCCTGGGGCTGCCCCTCACTTGTTGCCCTGACTGCCAAGCAATGGTTCAGTTCTTCAGCTGACAGGGACGGGATCGACAGGGCACTGAGCAAAAGGAGGAACACTTTGGTCCTCTCTGGAATTTGTTCCGCTGAGTGGCAAAGAGATGCTGCTTGGGAAGGGGTTTAAGAAGCAGGGTAGAGTTATTCTGGACGGAATATGGAATTAAACTGGCTGCCATTTGTTGTCTTAGACCGGTCACAGAAATATATGAAAACTTTTTATACCAATTTAGGCGTACATTGGTTTAGAGGGATCCTTGTGCTGGGTTTTTAAGCATTAACCCACGTTCAGTGGGTTGATACTGTGGATTTTTGACATATTTTTAAATTGTAGGAGACCTTGAAAGATTATTGTCAAGTGGTTTTGAAATACAGAAAATGCATAGTGTACTTCACTAGTGTGTGGATAACTACACATCTGTGTGTTAAGTGCTTTTACAGTTCATACACCCTTTTATGAAATGGAGTGATTGTGGAAGAAAAGGAAAGGAGAGACAACACTTAAAGTGAGTTCCAGCAGAGAAACCAAAGAAAACAGACCACAAAGCTGTCATTCACAAGACCACCAAATTATGATTTAGTGCCTTCAAAACAGGAATGAAAGAGTGCTAGAAAGCTCCACTAGCTGTTCCAGGACTTACCTGAAGATCTGGGTGTGAAATGGGTCTGTTTGCAAACAGTTTTGTGTCTCTTGGTGCAGCATCATGATCAGGATGATTGAGAGAGAGTCTGTATAACCCTTACTGATATGGCTGAAACAACTTTTTGTTATCTACAGTCAGCACATAGAAAATATATTTGTGATCCCAAACCATGGTGTGTGAACTTTAGGGGAGACATTGCCATTTCAAATTCCTAAATGTCTTGGTTAGGAGAGGAGAATTGACAACTGGCTGACAGCTGTGAGGGCCAATGTCTCCAGTCCTGCTTGTGAGCCCAGTGTTAAATTGTGGCCTGTAGACTCCTCCTGACCAGGGAAATGATGCACAGTTCCCAAGTTTCAGGAGTCTTCATTGACGTCACTGCATAGTTGCTCTGAGAATGTTGTAGATTTTGCAAGCATCACTAGGAATTTTGTGTTTTGCTACTAAAAATCAAGCTTATGCCAGTCTGCTTTGTTTTGGTGTAGTTTGATAATAAGTGTGTTAGGTATAATGGCTGATTGTTTATGTGGCTTGGTTTGATTTTGGTCTTAAATTGAAGACGTTGCTTTGAAAGTTCCTGTGTCTTACAGTTTGTTGGGTTTTTTTCTTTTCTTTTGTTCTTTTTCTTTAAAGCACCAGTTCTACCTTGAATAGGCCTGGAAGTTTATCTATTTCTGGGTTTGTGTAATAAAACTTTGGTAATAAATCCTCTGGAGGGATCATACTTGCTCTCTGAAATCAAACTTTCACCTCAAATTTCTTTATACTTAACATTTCCATACCGTGTTCCATTATCTGCCTCGTTTGAAACATGAAATTAAAACATCTGAATGATTTCTCTGGTCTCTTTCAGGGACTCAACAGCAGCTTATGGCACAGCATGCTCTGGAGAAAGAGGCTTTGGAGAAGATTAAAATAGAAATCGAGGAGGAGCTAAAACGTCTTGATGAAGAAATCTTGGAAGGTGCTCTTCAAGTTTTCCCGTTTCAATGCATAATCTCTAAGCACTGTAATGGTGGTTAATTTGTAACAGGTACTCCAGTTAAAGAGATTTTTGAATGCCTGTTGAATCTCTTTATCCTCCTCCCCTCACAAGATTTGTACACATTGTCACATGGAGTAAAATAGTTAAACATTACCCTTTGGAGTGGTGGAGCCCGGCCAGAGCAAACAACTGGATGGCATTTAATAGGCTGCTGTAAATAATGAAAAGTAAGCAGCCCTTAAGCTGCTGCCCTTGATGGCAGAAGTCCTCAGAAGCTGATATTTCAAGGAGCGTGGATTTAAGCCATCAGATTTCTCCCTTCCACCAGGTTTATTTTTTGTGGTGTGCTTTGACCTGTAGAGGTGGCTTTTATAGGACTCCCAGCAAGGAATGGTTTCAGACCCATCTTTGCTTTGCATGTGTGTTGTAAATCAGAAATATGAAATACAAACACCCCAGAGCTGCTTAAATTGATTCATACAGAGCCTTCCTAGGAGTTTTAGACCGAAGAGGAGAAGGTTATATGAACAAAATAATATTTTAAGAACCATACTCTAGTAGTGCTGCCGAGATGTCCATGTGTGAGCAGATTTACTATGAAAAGAGGCTCTTCTGCTCCATCAGGACTGGCATCAGCTTAAAATGGGAGGATAGCTGCTCATTCAGCAAACTTGCTGGTTAGGATGCAATTGTGAAACAGGAGCTGGTGGGGAAATGTAGCTCCAAGTCATCTCTGCCTTGTAAGTAGCACTTTCTGAATGTGTTTGGACTTTTTTTTTTCGCTATGATTTGTTCAATTCGTGTTTTGACTACAGAGCTGCGGATTTTGAGACTGTCGATGTTCTTCTGTGAATCTCTTTTATTTTTGTGCCCCTTCTTTCTCTCAGCATTTACCACTACAGGGTTTGACTGCCACACTTCCCCAGTGTTCAGCCCTGCCAATCCAGAGAGCTCAATAGAAGATTGCCTGGCTCACCTGGGGGAGAAAGTGTCCCAGGAGTTGAAGGAACATCTGCACAAAGCACTGCAGAGCTTGCTTAGCAAGTGAGTTTCCATTGGCTTTTTTAAAGGTGTTTCTTTCTGCACCGTGTTTGCTGCTGAAATGCTCGAGTTAGAACTGCATCTTGTACTTTTTTTCTTTTTTAATATTCCTTTATCTGGCTGAGGGGTTTTTTTGGTTGTCATTTTGCAAAAAAACCCCCAAAAAGTCTTTGCAAATTGGTACAATTGTTGTAGCTGCTTGGTTTTCTGTTATAAATTTCCAGCCTGAAATGTAATGGATCCACATAAAGTACTTGAGGCTTTTCTGAGTGACATCCAAAATGTGTTTGCTGGAGAGCTGGAGTTGGAAGCTGCTGCTTTAGGAAGAGTTGCATAAATGCAGCTGTACATTGGAGTGGTTCTAGCTTGTTGATACCCTGATGTTCTAGGCTTCCTATGTTTTTTGTAGGAAAATATTTGCATTCCAAGTAATTTTTTGTTTATGTATGTACATAAACTTATATCTTATAAAGTCAGAAATGCCTGTGAAACCGTGTTGCCTTTTTCTAAAGCAAACTAGAGTCACTGGTTAATCTCTTGATAATACCCTTCCTGCAGCTGTTCCCGCTCTTCTCATCCCACTGATGGATTTCGATTTGGTTTCAAAGAATTAATGTGCCAAGGAAGTCAAGAGAGTGCCCTTGAAATAACAAACCCAAATTATGTTTTCCCCACTGTGCTCAGTCCTTTTCCCTCTGTTTTTAGAGCAGTGCTATTTGATGTAATACTTAATAATTTGGCTTATCTTTTCCTGCCCTCTGACATGCATATAAACAAGTGTTTCTAAGCAAGAGCTTAGAAATTTTCTAGCATATCAGAGAAGCTACTTTCCTAATGTCTTTTAAGTTGTAGAGTATCACACTATTAGGAAATTCACTTAGCCAGTTATATCAGAGTGTAAGCTGGTGTTTTATGTCCTGCAACACCAGACCTGTCAGCTCTTGAAAATTACTCGGCTCTAATACACGTGCAAATCTTTTTGTTCTCTGAAAACGGAGAGCTTTGTTTTAGTCACTTTGTTTCCTTTTATAACTTTCGGTGTTGGTTTAACTCCTGCAGGCCGGTGACATATCAGGAATATCGGGAGCGCACGCAGGAGGCAGCTGCTCACGCCCATGGATGGAGCAAGGTACCAGAGCAGTGGCTTGCACTTGGAGGTGGCTTGTGTCTCTTTGATGACCATTTTGTTTGCACTGGGTGCACTTGTGCTTCAGAGAGGGCCAGAAATAAAAAGAACTCGGTATTAATATGAAAAAAATTGCACTCTCAGAGTGGTAGATGTGCACATAGTGGGTAGTTTTGTAGGTAATTTAGCTAGAAGTTATTGGATGGAAGTGTTAGGTCAACCTTCTTTTAGTTTGGTAAAATGAAAAGTTTGATATCACCTTTATCATCTTAATGTTGCTTGACTTTTTTTTTTTTTAATTCCCAAGAGAGGCTAATTCCTGCAGCAGTTTTGGAAGGAAATATGAGATTTTTTTTTTTCACAATATTTTTCTACTCTTTCCCTGCTCCAATGTCAGGTTGAAAATATATGTAAAAAAGAGTGCTGAACATGGTGAAAATAAAAATTGACAGTGTCTTAATGATATTTAAATTGTCCAGAAAATGTAGGGATGGTGTTCTTACCTGCTTTCAAGAGTAGTTATCTCAAATGAGAGGAATCTTCTTTTTAAAACAAAATGCAAATCTGTAAATGAATTATCTTAAAATACTTTCAATGTAGAATGAGCAGATTACTCTTCCCAGATTCATCCTTCATTAATCATTCAAATTCATCACCTTAATCATTCTCTGATGGGTTCAGTGGGCATCAGGAAAAGAAGGAAAGAACAAAATAACTACTTGCAAATTTAATCACGTTTTGAGAGTTAAAATGTAGGCTTAAATTTAAAATAGGGCAAGAAATCTCTTTCCCCCTCTTGACATTTTTTTTTTTCCAGGAAGATTTTTCCCTGACTAGATTTCCCTACTTACTTCAGAAACTCTTCATCTAACCAAGGGTGTGGGCACTCATAAAGCAGTTTAATAAACATTGCATGACAAGTTAGTGCCCGTGGCTGCAGCAATTATCATTGCTTCATGTGTGTGCTCTTTCAGTTTGTCATCTTGTGATTCACAGCATTTTGATTTAAACAACCATGAAATCTGATTATCAAGAAAGGTGGCTTAAGCTAGCACATTTCACTTTTCAGCTGGTGAAAGCTAAAACCCAGCATCAAACCGGCCATTGTGGCTCAGCTGGCAGGGGAGGAGGTGCTTGGGGCTTCTCAGGTCAACATCTTTTGTGTCCCCAGCTCCTGAAGAGGCAGCCCCGGGTGCGTGAATGGGATGAATTTGGGGGTTTATGATCCTGCATTCCTGCAGCCCCTGGGGCTCGTGGATTTGGGTCCTCAGCAGTTTGGGGTGGAGAGCATCATCCACATCACCTTTCTCATCAGCTCTGCTTGCTCCTACCGTTTGTTGCCACAAAACATCCTGTCCAACAGCAAACCCGAGTGGAAATTCTGCAGCCCAGCACAGCATCTGTTTGTATTGTTCTGCTGGTGCAGCTCCAGGAATGCCCAGCAGTTCCTTCAATAATCCTTGTTTTGAGGAGATGGAATACATTGGTGGTGGTTTCATTTCCTTTTAATTTCCTTTATCATCTTCATCAGAATTGTGTTTTATAACAGAAGAAAGCTAGATACCTTTCCTGCCATCTCAGCTCAGCCTAATTTTTACTCTAAAGAAGCTGTTAGAAGAACATGTTGATGCTGAATTCTATAAAGGAAAAAGGTCTTCATCTTTCATTTGAAATAAAGCTGTTATTAAAAAAAAAGAAAAATTCTAAACCACCTCAGACAGGTGAAATTGGGTTTCTATAATAAAATTAACATAATAAGAAAAAATTCAAATACTCCACTGCTGAGTTTTTACACTCTTTGCTTAAAACTGAATAAAATGCATAATCCCACTGTTGTGCATCATCTGAAAGGATAACAGATATTTTTATTGAGAGCCAGTTGAATGCTGAGCAGGGTAGCAGTCATCTTAGGGTCCCCATTCCTACTCATTAACAGGGCCAAAGAACAACGCAACAAAAATACAATAAATAATCATGTGAAGAATTTTAGATTAATTTTAAATTGAAATAATCAAAAGGTACACAGAACTGCAATAATTTTTCAATATAGCTTCCTTTAAAAAAGTACAGCTTTCTAAAAATCTCTGAACTTTCTTTGGGGTTTTTTCTTGTGTACATTTAAATATGTAATATTGTTCAACGGGATTGCAATAGTGTAGTGGACACAAGTGTTTCATTTACACAATCAGCTATCTTCTGATAGTAAACTGGGTTTTATAATCATTCCCTAGAAGTTTTCTCCTGCCAGTTATTTCCTCTGTGTGTTTTTCTTCAGTCAAAATATAAATAGCCCCTGGCATTGCTTCCCAGGCATCTTGGTGGAGGGAGTTGCAGTTGCTTTGAATTGCAAAGGCTGTGGTTTTACTTTGTTCTAGTTAAATCTCACCACCGTTCACACAGCTGCTCTTCTGCACAGAAAGGAGTTGTTAACTTTCGTGGAAGCACTGGGAGGTAATTTCTTGCACGAATTTAGGGGCAGTTTCATGCAAAGCTGCTCCTGTTCCACCCGGTCTCGGAGGTGGCGGTAGTTTCAGCAGGAAGGAAAGCTGGCTGCTGTTTGTTGGTCTGTGTGGGACTGGATGTCAGAGTTTGGGTTGGGTCCCTCACTCTGAGCTCTGAAGAGGCTCGCTGAATTGGGGGGGAACGGGTGGATTAGGCTGGAGTTGGCAAAGGAAGAAGGCAGCAGTCACGTTCACTGTGCCAGCATTTCAGCTGCCTTCATTTCCCAAGCAGCCTTTCCTTGCCTTTGTTTCTCTTGCCTTCAGCTTACAGTAAATGTCAAATATTTTGAGATCTCTGTGTTCGTGCTGCTGTAGAGTTATGTGGGTGTGCCCCAAGCCTCTGAAAAATGCCTAGCCTTGTCAGCTTGGGTTTTTTGGATCCAAAAAGATTGAAGCTTCCTCTTGACACCTCGTCTTGATCTGTTCCTTATATCTGTGCGCTGTGATCTTGCACCTCTTCTGCCTCTGAGTTGAGATTAATCGCAAGAAACTCAAAAACCCCAACCAACGCTTCTAAAATCCAAACACTTTTAAACTTCTGGCACTATGACATCCCTAGTGAAGCATTAACAGTTACCAGTGTTAACTGTTCATCCCAGAACAACAGTACCATAACCTGTCTGCCGCAGTCTTGGGCTCCTTTGTTAATTAATCAGCTGGAGCATCTCAAATCTGTCAGATTCTGGGCATTTTTTAGGCCCTGTCTGGTTTTAGCAGTCGATCTCAGTGTGATGCCACTATGAATTCAGTACAAATCTCAATTTCAGCTTACTTTGCCTATTCATCTTCCTCCAGCTTTGCACCCTAAGGTGTGATTTTTGGTAATAGTAGTGCAGGATATTTATGGAAAAGAAAACCAGGGAAGAGACTGGAAAGGGCAGGAGGCATTAGGAGTTGAGTATGAGCAGTAGTAGAGCCTTCATTTTTTCCCTTTTGCAGCTGGAAGACAGCATTGCAGTCTGCACAGTGAATAGATGTGCAGTGAAGTTGCCTCAATTAAAATGCAGTAAAATATTTTTCTCTTGTGTCATGCTTTTTCAGATGCTAATGACTTCAGTTCATACCAGTTTCCCGACCTTGGCTAGAAGCTGCATATAAATGTTGCCCAGAGGGCCACTTGCATGCTCTAGAATAAATTTAGAGTTTAAAAGTTCAACTGCATGTTGTTTAGGTAAACAAAAACATAATTTCAGAAGGAAGTGTCTAGAACCATATAATGTGAAGGAGGTGGATTCAGTCTTGCATCTTCCAGAGCAATTTAGGTTAAGGCTGAGCATTCAGCTGAAAGGTTTCTAAAGAGGATTTGGAGTAGGAAATGAGGGAGGAAGGTCTCTCTGGGTTAAATTTGGCATCAGAGGGACGGTTTGACGTGGAAAGGGCTTTGTGCTTGTTGTTTTAAACATGATTGTAGATGTTATGCTGCCGGGTGGAGGTGTTTGTTTCTGTGCTGCCTCGAAGCCGAGTGTGAGCTTCTAAAAGAGACAGTTTAGCACAGTGTTCCTACTCAGGAATGTGTACGAGTTTGCTGTTTGCATTTGGGTGCGTATCCCTTCAAGCTATGTTATGTCTTTCCACTCCTGAGGTAGCAAGTTCTGAACCTGTTCTCCTTCTCTACCTGAACCCTGTGTTGGGGAAAAAAATGGGGCTTAAGAAAACAGTGCAGCAGTGTTCTGTGAAATTCTCAAGTTGGATTGTGGGGTTTTGCTTAGCAGGTTAAGTGCTGCTTTTGTAGAGCATTTTATTGTGTGTTTGCCTCGTGTCTTCTCAGAAATGAAGCGCCTGGAATGTTTGGACTTGGAGGTTCAGACCTTTTCTGTGGACACATGAATTCTGTTCTAGCTGCGCAGCAGTATTGATAATGCTTTCTGTATTTATTCACAACTCTTGTTTTTTCAAGGTCTTGGTGCCCCTGGTTCTGTTACAACAATTTCTGATGGAGCTGACCAGACGAGGCCAGGAACCCCTGAGTGCCCTTGTGAACTTCGGGGTGACATACCTAGAAGATTATTCTGCAGATTATATCATCCAACAAGGAGGATGGGTAAGAAAACCTCATTTCTAAGGGTGATCCAAACAGGAGTGAGAGCTAAGAGGGGTTGCTAGAAGTAAGCAGATGCAAGCTGGAATAACTCCGAAAAAGAAATGTCAAAAATAATCAGGAGCTCAGGACCAGAAAGGGATCTTGGGCTGTTATCTATTTCTCTTCTCTGCCCCAAGGCAGAACTGACTTTCATCCCTTCAGTTCTGATGTTGATATTAAAGACCCGTGTGACTGGGCTCTACAATTTCCCCAGGCAGTCTGTTCCAGTTCTTTGCTGTTGAAATTGAAGAGCTCCTTAGGTGTCAGATAACAATTAATTTTCATACAGTGTGTGTTAAGGTGCTAATTTGTTGCAGTATGCTGAGCTTTGTGCTTCCCTGTTAATACACCTGGAGCGCTGCATTTGGAAGCAGACACCCGTAACAAGAGGTGATATGCCTGAGAGGCTCCTCTTTTTAATGGGATCTTCATCCTCTGGTGGCTGCTGGAAAAGGTATATGGGCTTTTTCCTCCTCTGAAATTTCAGAGAGTTTCTTAGCAGATAAGTAATTGGGGAGCACTTCATACAGAAATGTCAATAGGTGCTAATTTATTTTTATAATAGGTGATAAGATAGCTAATGCATATTAGAGTTCCTTGCTTTATAGGAACATGCGTAGAATAAGCAATCAGGGTTTCTTTGTGCTGCATTTTTCCTTGTAGAAATCTTCAATTCCTGGTAACCGGTGTTCCTGAGTCATGGTGTGCTGAGAAAGTTTCATTTAGAAATATTTCAGAAAGGCTGATGAGCTGGGTCTTGAAGGCTCAGCCTAAGATTACTGGGTTTGGGAAGAATGCCAGATTTGGATGGAATTAATCTGGGATTTGTTAAATGGCTCCAGCAAGCTGATTTCCTCTGAAAAGAAAAGCTGTTCAGGAAAACGCAGTGATAAAAAAGTACTAGTGGAAAAAATCTCACTCAGATGCTCCTTGTATTTCAAGAGCTTACCTGAGGGTTTGTTTTGGTTTTTTTTTTTTGAAGAGTAGTCCATTTTTTTAACTGTTCCAGAATTTCTGCACATCTGCACCTTCTTTATCTGTTCCCTTCCCAGCAGTTGTGGAGAACAATTCTCCAGGCCTGTGGGAGGGATTGTTTGTCTTTAATGGACGGAAGCACTAACAGCATGCAGCCAAATGTCTTGAGGTCGTTTGATAAATGCACTCATATCTCAAAAGTATTTTCATCCCAGGGCAGGCCTTTACTTGCAGCTTTTAGACAGATCAATGTTAGTACTTTTTTGCTTTTCTGCCTTGTTTTTTGACCTCCAAAAGGGCTGTGTTGTGTTCTCCAGCCCCTTTTTGAGACCTGCTCTTCACAGAGAGCAAAGCTTCTGAAAACCAGCAGCTTTCCAGCACGGCCTGCGAGGGAGGGAGCCGAGCTTTGTGTTTGGGTGCCTGTGCATGGATGTACAGATCCGGGTGGGGATGTCCAGCCTGTCTGTGCACATCCAGCCAGGCAGAAAATCAGACTGACACAGGCAGTGCAGCAAACAAGCCAGAGCTATTTTTGAAACGGGGGCAAGAGGCGAGGAAAGAGACAAGGTGATGAAAATCCTTTCCAGATGAATTAATGTAGCTGCACTAACCTTTGTGAGTTGCTCTGGGGATGGGCTTGGGGACCCACTGGGCATGTGGCTTTCTGTGGAGGACGGGGATGATATGGTTATTTTGTATTTTTTTCCTCCTGTAAGGAAAAGGTTGTGTTTCACCTTGTGCCGTGTTTTCTGGGTTTGCTCTGAGCCCATGGGTTGGCAGTGCTGGGAGCAGGGCGTGGGGCCGGGATGGGAGAGGTGTCCTGAGAAGGGCCAGAAAGAGCCTGGTGGCCACACGGAAGTGTTGGGGTGTTTGCATTTTTTAAGATAAGCATCTGCCACTGAGGCTCTGTGTGCTGGATCAAGTTGTCAGTAATAATTTGCTGGAGCCATAAGGGCAGTGTATAAACCTGGGAGTCTCCAGTGACTCATGTTGCTGTGACAGTAAGAGGTTCAATTTTTGTGTTATTTTGGAGCTGTATGAAGTTACTTCTTTCCTGCAGCTGCTAAGAAGAGCTTGCTTAAAAGTGAGATGCAAGAATAGCCTGTGTGGTTTTCTGTGGATCCAGAGCAGAGGAGAGCTTCACAGGAGCCAGTTTCTAAGGGGCAGACCTGAAAAGCTGAAAAGCTCTCTAAATGTCTGGTGCTGTCTCATCCCTTGGCACCGTGTAATTTGGGATTTTCCTCCGCTATTGGATTGAAGTCAGCCTTTGCCAGGAGGGGAGTAGCCAGTCAAAGGTAAGGGGTCAGCTGAGCCCTTCCTGTGCCTCTCTGTGGAGCCAGAATTGCACAGAGCTGTGTCATCCATTTGCTGCATCATTGTGTACAGCCACGATGCGGCTGGAAGAGCTCCCAGGGTTCTGCATGTGTGCAGCACTCGAGGCTCTCCTGTGGGCTCAGGAGGCTTGTGGGTCCAGGAAAGCAGCTGACTGAGCATGGTAGACAGCTAACTGAAAGCAAAATTTCCACCTCAAGGGAATAAAGGTTTACAAATTGGGGAGCTATGCAGCAGATTTCAAGAAATTGGCTCGGCCAGTGTATGGGAAATGCGAAATTTGATATACTGAGGGATGAGAAGTTACTGTTTGATTTTCCATGCCAGTCCCACAGAGATACGCTGCTGAGATGGTGTGTTGAAACAATGAGTGTTCTCATTCTCCCATTCTCCCTTTGGGCACTAAAATTGTAACTCAGCTAACTTTTGATGGCACTGTGGGACTGGGATGTACTGGTGGGTTGCTTAGTTGGTTGGAGAGGGAATGGCTGGCGTATTTTTATGTTCTCTGACAGGTTTGGCTGCAGCTCTTGCATTTATCTGTTAGACTCTTTAATTTTAGTATGATCTCTTTTTTGGAGCAAAAAGCGTGCTGGGCACTCCAGGTTCTCTAAACAGACACGTGTGGGGACACACATTTCTTCCTCCTGACCAGTCGGTCCACTGGTCCTACTCAGACCTTTTTCCTTTTCCATCTTGAGCCGTTGCACAAACAATACCCAGCTGGATTTACAAGTAGCTTCGTTCTTTTCTTTCCCGAAACCACTATTAGGGCTCAGCAGACACACAATGTGTACATGCTGTCCCCGCCCCTTTCCTCTTCTCCCCACCCCTTTTCTCTCCTCCCTTCTCTCCTCCTACCTCCGTCCCCTGCCTTTTTGCTCTCTCTGACTTCTCCAGGGCTGAATGCTGCTGCATCAGAAGCAATTCTTGGTCTCCTGGAAAAGTGCACAGTAAGACCAGTCAGTTGGTAAGGATTTTTTTCCCTCTTCCTTTCCCACCCCTTCCCAAATAATTTATTTTTTTCTCAAGTTCTGCAGATCCTGTTTCCCATGGTTAGATGTCATCTTTGTAGAAATATCTGGGAATGTCTATAAGGAGGAAAAAGTGTAAGTTTTCTTGGAAGCTTGCTGCTTTTTTTTTTTCCTCTCAGGCTCCCATTCCTGTTACCAGTCCCTCTGCTTTCCCCTTGTTTGAACCTGTTTATCAGAGTGCAGTTAATAACCTTTCTTCTCAGCACAAGCCTGGCAGTTATAATTGTGACCCCTGGCAGAAATGGTCTCTGCCTTCCCGGGGGTCTTTTCTCCTCGAGTTCAGACCTGGATTTGCATTTAACTGGTTAACTGCCCGTGTTGAAGGGAATAAAAGTAAATGTGCTTGAAATCTGCATAGTGTTTACAGTATCCTATCTCAGCCTTAGAGGAACTGTTTTCTCCATGTCTCCAGTGTTTTGTCTTGGGCTTTGCAGCTGGCTTAGTTGTTTTCTTAGCTGCTGGTGATTGAGTAATACACATATTAGAGAGTGTTAACAGTGTGGAGGAGAAAGAGAATAAAGAGGCAATTGTCATCCTAGGGAAGCGAGGTAGTTTGTGCTTCCAGAGATGAAAATCTCCTTCTGCAGCAGTCCAGGTGTCTGCCCTGGGAATGACAGTGCAGAAATAGAGGGACGTGCTCTGCTGGAGGAGAGAGAAGTAAGTTTAATGTGCCAGAGATGGAAGAAAGGGCAGTCGAGTTAGAGGAGTCCTAGAAAGGAGTTTTCTTTTCAAAATAATTATGCTTTATGCTTGTATCGTGGAATACTGCAGCGAAGTGTCCACCTTTGTTTATATGTAACTTCCTTGGTACAGTAACAGATGTTTAAAATTTTTAGGCACTATGGCTGAAGGAAGGACATGAAATAGTAAAAAAACAACTAGATCTCCTTTCTCTTTTCCCTTCCAACAACTTCAGATCTGAGGAAGTGGTCTGTAAATAACTGAGTTTACCTCATTCTAAACCTGCAGGACTGAAACCTAAAGGGTGTTGGCTTTGGTGCTGGCTTTTCTGCAGGTTGTGGAGGTTATGTTGGAAGGCAGGGATGGGATAGGATAGGATCATTTCTGCAGGCTGTTCTAGCCAAAGCATTCCTTGAAAAGAATGAGAGCAGTGGCTGCAATATCAGAGCGCTTTGATGTGGTTCACTCGACCTTTTTTCCCCTTTTTGTTTTTCCTTAATAAAAAAGTGCAGTCCTGTTTGTAAGAACTCTGCTCTCTTTTTCTTGGCTCCACTTATCTTGACAATTTTGAAGGGATGAACAGAGAGGCACAGTAAGTGCCTGAGGGCTTTTTGGGACTCCTTTATATTTCAGAATGTTTCGTTCTGGATCGCAGTGTTGTCAGCAGCTCTTTTATTATCCCTTTCTCTGAAGGATTAGCCTGGTGATGCTGTCAGGTCTGACTTCCTTTCATACGAGGGTCTGAAAAGGTTTGGTGTAATGGGGCTGGGCACAGCCAGGTGGGAGTGAAGCCATTCCTGGGCACAGGCAGCCCTGCTCCAGCACACAGCTGCTCCTCTGCCACAGATCATGAAACGAGCACGTTTCACCCAGCTCTAGGGAAGTTGGTTGTTGTGGAAAGTTCTATTTCCCCGTGGGAGATGTCTTAGGATCCCTGGACCTAAGTTTGTCACTCCTTGCATTTTGCTTTTCAGACACTGGATTTTAAGCACAAATGCATTTGATGGGTTCCTAGTGCTCGTTGCTGTGACGCTGTTGGCCATAGAAGTACAGAATATCCTGAGTTGGAAAGGATCCCTGAGTCCAAGCCTTGAACCTCACCCTGTGCCTGAGAGCCTTGTCCAAACACCTCTTGAAATTCATTTCTCTCTGGAATAGGTTATGGTACAACATTGTCAGTGCCCTCACCTGAGAAACTTTCTAGCTGAGTTGAGTGTTTGAAGTTTTTATTATAGCCAAGACTGCTCTCTTGGAACACTCTGTTCTGCCAGCATTTTCTCTTGAACCTCAGGATACTCTTTTTCTCAGTGATTTTCTGTGGCTCTGTTTAGTTTTGTGTTGAGGGGTTGAAGCTTAGGGAACATGGAGATTTTTGTTCCCTGGTGGCACTCTCTGACCTGTACAGAATTTTTGCCCGTGTCAGACAAAATCAGCATCTGGAGTGTACAGGTGGTTTGCTGAACTGTATATTTTTCAGGTGGGCTTTTTTGTGCCTTCAGAAATGAGTTTTTTGTGAGTTGCCTATCCACATCATTCCTTCTTTTCTGCTTTAAAAACTGAGCCAGAGAGACCAGTTGAGCTTTTAAGAACACTTAAAACCCAACCCTAGAAGAAGCTTCAACAGCAGTTAGACACAGCTATTTTGCATTTTCCTGGTCTTTGGAATTTACAGGGCACGGCATTCAAAGTCTGCTCTGAAATGCAGCAAATGCTCTCTTGGACACCTTAATGGGAATCTCTTCTGTTCTAATCTCATCTCCATTATAGATGCAATGTGTGCTACTACTCGTAATGTATTTTATCGAGAAAAGAGTTGCTTTTATCTTTGAGACATTCAGAATTTTGATTTGAATATCTATTGGCACCAGAAGCAGCTTTGCATAAATCATGCGTAAATTATTATTTTGTTAAATAAAGATTTTCTTTTTTTCTTTATGTGCAGTTAAAGGTTTTGCTTTTTTATTTAGCAAATAGATACTATAGGTAATACGCCTGTTTGAAATGCTTACATACATTCCTTACTATTAAATCTACAGTGTAGGGCTTATGTAAGGCCTCCTCAGGTTATTAAAAATCCTTCCACATGTTCCATCCTGTCCTGAAATAATCTGCCTGTTGGAGCTTTGCTTCTGGGTCACATCTGTAGATGAATCAAGAGAATCGTCCTAAATGTCATTCAGTTTTTATCGCAGCTGCTTTAAAAGGAAAAAAAACCAAACTCCACCAAAGTGCAAACCTCAACTGAACCGGCACAAAATCCGAGCTTTATCCGCTTGACTTTATGTATTAAATCTTAATTCAGCTCAAGAAATATTAATGGTGTATCCTAAATAATGCCTATTACTGCCTGGATTTTCAATTAAAGCTTCATAAGCTTTTAATGAGAAAGTGCTGGAATTACCCAGTGCCAGTGTCAGCTCTGCCCCAGCCTTCCCAGCCACGGGCGATCTGTCTCTCCAAGCCTGGGGAGTTGTGTCCCCGAGGCACTGACACGGAAGGTAAATTGTCTGTGAAGACAAAAAGGAATCAGCCAGGCTGCATAAGGCGCTGCTTTATAGGGAGCCAGCAGCTGATAACTCTTTTGAGGTCAGCGCAGTTTGCGTGAGAAAAGGAACAATAAAACTCTGGAGCCCCTTTGGCCCTCCCTCCTACTGAAGGCAGGCTCTGTGTGTGCACTGTTGGTACACGTAGTAATGAGGGATTTGAAATTATGAGGATGGCCCCGCGTCCCTTCATTTCCTTCCCCTCTCCAAAGCAGTTTATCCTGCATGCTACTCTCGGGATGTGCCCGGATCTTGCCTGTGTTTTGTGCCAAGCAAGTCTCCAGTGAAAATAGAATCAGGATGGTTTTAATTTCAGGGCAGTCTCCGTACCTGCTGGCTACAGGTGGCTCCATCTTCCCCTCCGTGGGCTGCCGAGTCACGGCTCAAACTTGGCTTTCTCCAGTGCACAGTGTGTGACTTCAGGGGAATCCAGGCCATCTCAACGTAGCCATTGGTGGTGTTTTTTTTGCTACAATCACAAAATTTTGTGGTTTTTGAGCTCACAAAAATCCTCAGCAGCAGAGTGTGGCTTTGGGGATATTTTTGTGTGTGCTTCATGCTGAGTGAGTCACAGCAGCATGTGTGCACTTCCATTGGAATGTTAAGAGCAGAGCTGTTATCAGCAGTGTGTGTCCCTGTTCTTTTAATGTCACACCACAGACGTGGTCTGGTGTGTTGTGATGTGGTGTGGAAAGAAATTCATCCTGATTTGTGGAAGTGGAGAGCTGAACAGAGAGGATAGTACAGAGGTTGGTGAGACTGTAGGTTTTACCCCTGATTATTTTGTTGATTAATTGCTGTTTTTCTGAGCCTACGTCACCTGTGGAAATAAAAAATTGACTTTGATTGCAGGTGTCTGTTAGTGGTTTATAGTGCAGTGAGAATATTTCCTGCTTTAACAACATCCCCACAGCAAGAGCTGCTGGTCAGAGGAGTGAGGGTGCAGTCTCAGAGTGTGTGGGCAGCCTGTCCATCCTCAGCAGAGGCTGCTGGAAGCCAAGGACAGTGACTGACTCCCTGCTGTGCTGCTCTCCAGTGCTGCTGGAACAGGACAGGTTTGCAGTCCTGTCCTCCCACGCTGCCCTGGCCCCCAGGGCACAGTGCTTGGTCTCTTTGGATCCAGTAACCTGTGCCTTTGCTTCAGTTTCTTGGCTCTCCTTTTCCATTGCCCTTAATTTGTACTGCTGGTTGCTTCCTCTGACACGTAGAGCTCTGTTTTATTTTAATGGCCTAAGTGGCATTAAAAAAAAAAAAAGTAAATTCTTTTACTGGAACACGACTTTCAAGAGGGTGCTGGAGTCTTGAACTGTCAGTGACTGCTTGCAGAGCAGAGCTTGCTTTGGGTTTGGCGTGTGGTTGGTGTCTGAACGGTTTCACAAATGTTCTGCTTTACTCATTTTTATTGCATTCTGAATTAAGACTTTGTGGTGCTCCTCAAATGTGAACAGCTTAATTGCTTTTAACCCTTTCCCTGAGGAACTCTTTGTATTGTTTCACTTTAGTTCCTGAACATCTTACCGAGCTGGATGATGTTTCCCACATCCGAGCAATTTAAAGGCCTCTGTGAGGAAAAGTTCCTTTTCAAGTGTTCTGTAATATCCCTTTGCCCATGTCCAAATACCTTCCTGAATTCCATGAGGAGAGGGTTAAAAACATCTCCACAGGATAAAAAGTGTGTTTGTTTTTGACTGGAATTAGTTCCTGACAGGGGTCACTCTGTGGTTCCATAAAAAGTTGTGAAACAACCAAGGAGGTATCTTGAAATGGGAAACTGTAGGTAAGAATCAAGCCCAAATTCACAGGTGTTTGGGAAGGGTTAAAAAAGGGACAGTTGCTCAGAGTGCTTTAGGAGAACTGTTGTGTGTGGAAGGGAACAGGGAGAAAGAGAATGAATGGAATTTTTTATGATGAACCATAGAGCAAAGTTTGGAATTTGCACAGAAGGGCTCCCAGCAGTACAGTACTTTGACAGAACGTTCAAATCATTCTTGTTACAAACAAGAAAGTTACTGAATCTTTGTTGATTGTTTCACAGACTTCTATTATATGGCATAGGAAACTTTGGAGTTCCTCTCTGCCCCCATCTCTTTGTCCTCATTTCAGCTGGAATCGAGTTAATTTTCTTCCTACAAGCCAGTACAGAGCTGTGTTTTGGAATTAGAATGAGAATAACATTGATAACACACTGATTGTAGTTGCTGCTAAGTGGTGCTACCCCTAAATCAAGGACTTTTCAGTGTCCCATGCTCTGCCAGTGAGGAGAGGCACCCCAAATGGTCAAAAGGATATTCCAGACCATAGAACATCCAGCCCAGCACGTGAAACCAGGGCTGTTCGCAGGGAATCAGGATTTTACACTTGCAGTTTCTTCAGCTGAAACCCATTGTTGAATTTTTAGGATGCCTACAGATTTTTCCTAGCTAAACAAAAGCAAGCAAACCCTGTCACCATCTCTGGGTGTCTGTGCTCGGTTATTTGTTTCAACTTCAGTTGTGTAGCCAAAGTTATGGTGGCAGTCTTCAAAAGTGAACTTGTTTAAGAATAGCTACAATTGCAGTAAAATACTAGAATTACTGTAGATTCCACCTTGTTGGTACAAAGTAGAAATACAGGCTTCACATAGCACTGGAAATGGGATAAAATTAATGTAAGAGGAGCACTCAGATGAAAGGCAGGCAATAGAGGGCACTTGCACAGAAGGGAGTGGGGAGTTGAATTCAGCTGGGATCGTGTTACTTGCGTTTGCTTTCTTTTTCTTTGTTCTGTTGCAGTTTGGTTTCAGACTTTAGTGTCTTGGCAGCTTGATAATGACCATGTGGTGTGTTTTGATGATGTCACGGCGATAAAGTAAGGGCAGGGAAAGGAGGAACTCCCAACAAAGGCATTCCACTCTCCGGACACACCAGCTGGGCTCTGTGATCTCTAGTGAATGTAGGTCAGGCAGCTGCTGCTCCTGCAGAGGCCCTCTCATCTTTCTTGCAGCTCACCAAGTTTCCAGGTGTCCTGTTCTGTCCCGTAGAGGGGAGGGAACGCTGAAGGCATCGCTCACGTGCTGTGTCCTCCTTTCTGTTCGTAGGGAACGGTCTTCACTTTGGAATCCGAGGAGGAAGAATATCCCGGGCTCATTGCAGAGGACAGCAATGACATCTACATCCTGACCAGTGACAACTCAGGGCAGGTGAGCCCCCCGGAGTCCCCCACGGTGACCACGTCGTGGCAGTCGGAGAGCCTGCCCGTGTCCCTGTCGGCCAGCCAGAGCTGGCACACGGAGAGCCTGCCGGTCTCCCTGGGACCCGAGTCCTGGCAGCAAGTGGCTATGGATCCTGAAGAAGTCAAAAGCCTGGACAGCAACGGAGGGGGCGAAGAGAGGAGCGAGAACAACTCTTCCAACTCCGACATCGTTCACGTGGAGAAGGAAGAGATACCAGAGGGGATTGAGGAAGCAGTGGTGCCAGCTGGTGCTGCAGAGACCATGCAGGCGGCGTTTCCAGCAACCTCTGCCTCTTTACAGGAAATCAAACCTCCTGAAATTGCTGCTGCTGAGAAAGCACATCCCTCTGCCCTTCTGCGTACAAAACGGGAGGAAAAGGGAAAAGCAGCTGAAGAGCTTCTTGAACCTGAAATCCCCGTGCTAAGTAAACCTGTCCCAAAGTTAGCCCCGTCAGAAGAAAAGGCTGCACCAGAACCTGAGAAAATACTGCTTCCAGGGGAAAAAAAAGCAGGGAAAGAGGGCCATTTGGAAGAAATAGAAGAGAAATCCTCAGCTGCAGAGGAGAAGCCTATCCTATTGCCAGAAGGGAAATCTATACTGCTGTACGGCGGGGCTGCCGCGGTCGCTATATTGGCTGTGGCGGTCGGAGTAGCGCTGGCGCTTAGGAAAAAGTAACGGAGCTCTCTGGAGGAGGAGGGGGGAGAGAAGAGAGCACATCCGATTTTTGTAGTCGTGTTACCTAAAGGTTGAGCTGCCTGCTGTTTAAATTGGACATTTGAGTAACTCAGTGGTGATGAGGTGAGGTTGTTCAATAAGCCTCCAGCTACGGACAATCACGTTTTTAGTAGAATCGGGGCGGGGACTGGTTTTTCGTGATTAAAGTACCGGGGGGGGTTTTAAAAAAAAAAAAAAAAAAACCGAAATTTAA